>CM031238.1:415005015-415070015 GCA_018340775.1 Taxus wallichiana var. yunnanensis | reverse complement strand
TATTCACTGATGACCCATTTTATAGTCCATCCACTTGTCTTGTTGGTATTTATTGTTTTTATTTCTCAAACATGTTGCTCATACTCATGGTTATGTCGGTTAGTCTTTAGTCATTTGTTGTCACTTGTCTCTCGACACTAGCGCCTAGTATTGGACACTAGCGTCAAGCGCTCCCGTCCAATCCTAGGCGCTCGTGTCCTCTTTATGTTTGATCTTATTTTTGACATTTGAGGTTGGTCTTTTCAATTTTCCCTCTCATATCCCGAGGTACTAGTCGGCATGTCGGGTCATTAGTGTCAAAATTCAAGCAAGAGATCCCTATATAAACACAACATACATACCATTATATGGGCGAGAAAATTCTTATCAAGGGCTAGCTATCTACATAGATCAAGGGATTGCATTTAGGCACATTACTTTGCATACACACTACATAGGAAGGGGAGTTCATTTTATTCCATCCACACATTTGCATTTTATCTAGTTATTGCCCACTATCTTGGCGTCATTGGCGTGAGGGCGACCTAGGAGCACTATTACACACACAAGCACACAAAACTACATTGGGTCTGAGATGTAGTGCAACGCTCAGTTGTAAGTTCACCATTGTGATAACTGAGAATAATTTGACCCCTCATTTTGCATCTTTCATTTTCAGGATTTGATGTCTTTTATATGATTTTGCGGGAGGATATTTGTGTGCAGGTTTACAAGTACCTTGGTGGTCTAAGTGTTACATATAATCAACCAAAAGTGAACAAGTGTGAAGCCCCAATGACCATATCGAACGAGGTTTCGACTTTTTCCGTAGACCTAGATGCCTAGAAACAAGCCTAGGGTGCTCACGCGCGCCTGTCTATCTCCAAATGCCCGATTAACTAAAAATGTGGATATTCTAGGTTAATCTAATATTATACACAATAGTAAAAAAAAAGCTAAGCAAATACGAAAAGTAACCCAAGCCACTAAGCAAGTAGAAATGTGAAACCTTAATGAGCAAAGAGGGTTAGGAAGAGCTTAGCTTATTCGACGACAATTCAAGGCGTGTTGCGAGAGAGACCGATAAACAGGATGCAGGAACGACCACACAAAAGCTCCCAAAAGCACAAATTTGGGACAGTAGGTTGGGTTGGGGTGCATGGGGTGCTCTGTTATGAGATATGGGTGCCACAGTGCGTGAAAAGCTCTGCAAACCTCCTCGAGGTCTCGCTAGATATTCGCCTTCCTTCACTTCATGTCGTGTTATTGTCGTTGGATTGCGCTGGATGTCATTGTAAATCATAAATGAAGAAGAGACCTGTAAAACCCGAGTCAAACATCAAAACCCTAAAAAAATAAAGATGCATATGAAGGGGTCAGACTATCCTGAATGGCCACAATGGTGGACTTACTAAGCGTTGCATTACACCTCAAACCCAATGTAGTGTGTGTGTGTGTGTGTGTGTGTGTGTGTGTGTGTGTGTGTGTGTGTGTGTGTGTGTGTATCGTGCCTAGGTGCTCTTGTGTCATCATACTTTATAAAAGTAGCGAGCAATAACTAGATGTAGAAATGTAATAAAATGGTGGATGGAATAGAATAAATTTTTCTCATATACAGTGTGATGTAAATGAACCAACCTTGTCCCTTGTGATGGAGCTAGATGGATGCAAATGGAGCCTTTGATGGATGCAACCTTAGATGATGATAATAGTGCCTAGTGTTTGGTCCCTCATTATGGTCTCATAACTTTATATTTATATGGTTCTCTTGTTTTAATTTCATAATTAACCCCAAAGAGGCCGACCACCAAAAAGATAGAAAGCTCAAACGGCTAGAAAGTGCCCAAAAAGTGGCGAGAAAGTGTAAAAGGATCAAGGCACCCCAAATGGGACCAGGGCGCTGGGACGCCCTAATATTGGGTTGGGCACCCCAATCAGAGATAAAACGACACCAAATGGCAAAACTGACTAGGCCGGTACATGCGAGAGGTCGGCATTGATGACAATAAGTAAAGTAAAATGGCCAAAGGACATGGGTTAATTAGTACTTTCTTCACTCAAAAACTATATGAATAGTAGTATGAGACCGAGATTAAATAATGTCCAAAGTGCATGATTTTGTGTCTACATTTTCCCCCACTTTATGTTGGTGATCGGAAAGCTCGGTAACATAAAGTAGATAGAGATGCGTACCTGATATCCATGTAAAGTGATGTAGAAAGCATGTCGATGGACTAGACAAAGCGTGGAGTGACAAAAATGGAGTGTGGAGACTAAAGATGCAAAAGTGCAAAAAGTGGTGAGAGTGAACCTAGGGTGAAAACGTGTGTGTAGATGTCGATGTATGTGAGGTACCTGCATGTTAGTATGAGGTACAAACTACCAAATGATGTTGTTGTTGTTTGTGTATTTCGTTGTTGTAGTTGTTGTTGACTACTTGCTTCTCATACAAACAAACCTACAAAGGAGAAGATGATCAAGTAGTAAAATACGCATGTATATGTAAAAATCACATGTATATAGTAAAAATATTGTAAATGGAAGTATATAAAAATTAAAAAGAACACGTGCACCTGATCCATGATGAGAGAAAGGGTGTAGAAAAGGATATCTTGTATCTGCAAGTTTTTTGGGCGATCTCACGCCACCGTGGCCAAAGAAGTGTAGGGAGAAAGTTACGTTATTCTCCAACTTGTAACTGCTTCCCTAAGAATAGTGTGATGAGATTTCTGTATTGCCTATTTTTTGGGTGATCCGACGCCATTGGTCGAAGTAGTGTAGAGGAAATCCACTATATCCTCCAACCTATAACTGCTCCCTAGAATGCTAAATAAACTAGTCTTGTAAAAGTTGTTGTGTACGGGCTTCGTAGATTGATCTGAACCCACTCATTGTATAACCCAAAATGTCAAGGATGGAAAAATGAACTGAATTGTACTGGTAGAGAGCGTTGTGTAATGTGTAAAACCCCAAATGATTCCCTCTCTTTGGGGCGCATGTAATTTTGCGGATAGGAGGATGCAGCCCCAAAAGAGGACCAATCACGTAAACTATGCTCCATTGGGGGAAGGGAATGCGTGTGGTAAAAACCAAGGCACACATAAATAAGTGGCTAGAAACAAGTGTTAGTACGAACACACATGCATATAAAAGGCAAGTGTATGTTATGCAAACAATGTAGAATCTATAAAGTAAGTAAACACGCAAGAAGACAACCATAAACCACCAAAGCGGGTTGCAAACATGGGATATCACTCACGATGTCGCAAGAAACTCAAGGCCGCAATGACCGCATATAGTAAACAAGTGTGCACACTAAACAAAGGGCAAGGCCCATATACAAGAGACAAACAATAGTACATAATGAAACAGAGATAGCCATGGAAGCAAGTAATCTTGCAAACAAATGTTGCACATGAAGCACCCGTTAGCATGTTAGAAAGATAACTCATATGTCAAAAATGTGTATAAGCAAGTAATGTAGAGTGTTAAGTACAAAATGAAACAATAGCACTGTGAAGAGACAAATGTGGATGCCCCCAACAATCGTTGTAGGAGTGGTAGGAGGCAAGCATCCATGTTGTATGTAAGAGACCTGTATCTACGATCACAACTAGAAAAGGACATGAATGTGCATGTGTGTATGGTAAAGATAATGACATACAAGAGATTTAGCTATCATGTGTAATAAAGTGAACATATATGAGCAAATGTAAGCAAGAGTAAAACAAACCAAGATCTGCAACATCCTCTGGATGGATGGAATGGAATGCAAGATGGATGATAGGATTTGTGTGCCCCTAAGTGAATGGAAGTGTATGTAGTGAGGTTCATTTAGTATGCCCCCTCAACAGTCAAGAATGAACCAAAAACAAGAGTGTGTCATCGGGAAATGGTTGAATAGTGTGTGGTGTATAGTGCATTGTGATGAGTGTGTATGTGTGTTGATGATATGTGACCTAGAGATGAACGCGTGATGATGTAGCCTAAAGCGTATATCACGATGAGATGAATAGAGGGAGTGGTGATGTAGCCTAAAGCATGTACCACTACAAGATGAAGGAATAGGTGACCATTTAGCCTATAACGTATATCACTAACCTAGTAATGTCGCATGATAGAAGGTCGAGTGATGAACGTGTGTGTATGATAAGGTCCATTTGATTGGTAAACCCTTGACAATCGAGTATGGACTAAGGAACTAGAGTGTGTCATAGGGTAGTGAGTGCAACGCATATAATTAGATGTGCATAGTATATGTTATGAAAGATGACCATGTGATGCACTAAATGTGTAGTATGTATAGTGATGATAGTATGTAACACAAGGTATGTAAAGCATGTGGTGCAGTGTGTGGGATCCATGTGTAGTATGCCCTCAACAGTCAAGTGTGAATCAAGCACAAGAGTTTGTCATCGGGTAATGGTCTATATATGTGGTGTAGATGACTATGTGAATGCTAGAATGTGGATAGATGTAAATGTGGGTATGAGACATGTGTTGACGTTAGAATGGTGGGGGGGGATGTGGGAATACTATGCCCTCAAGTGCGTATGTGATGAAGGTTTAGTCAAAAGACAGTAAGTGGATCAATGTAGGGAGTAGTTACCTTAATAAAAGTGATGGGATCTTGAGGTGGTAAAGGTGTGTGACCGTCAAATGGTTCATCATCATAGTAAGCTTCATTTGAGTCCCAGCTTATCGAAATAGGTATGGTCTATTGCGGATGGCGAATTACAAGTGTAACTATAGGAGGTGGTTGCGTAGCATGGTGCGTGATGTCACATATACATTTGTTAGAGGAGTGAGATCAACCTTAAGAGGAGGTTGAGTGGATTAAATAGGCGTCACTTGATTAGCCGATGAAAACACATTAGAAGTGGTAGCCGAATGCTCATTAGATCTAGGAGAAGATTTAGGAGCCCATTGAGATGTAGCGTTTGTAGATGGGCATGCAACGAAATGTTATGCAGTGAATGATATAAAGCCCTAACGCTCAAAATGTTTGATTCTTCATTGTAAAGTGTGGAAATCGATGTCATTATGTCCATTGATTCGATGATTATTGCATTGATATTCGGCTAGCCGATAAGGGGGATAACAATGAGTAGGCGGTAAAGTGATCAATTGATGACTAAGGAGGTCATGTTGCTTAGTGTTGCGATCAAAGATGAGAGGCTCTAGTAATGGTAAGACAGAGGTTCACTGATATGAGCACATGTAGTAGACATAACATGAGAATGAGATGTAGAAAGAGAACAAACATGCATTTGAGAAGCATCCTTAAGTTATTGGATTTCATATTTGAGAGATGTTATCATGGATTCCATAGCCGTAAACTTGTCTAGAAACAAAGAGTGTAAATCTTGAATTGATTCCAATAAAGGTTTATTAGATGGAGGAACAATAAGACTAGGGTCATCATATAAAAAAATAAATATAAGACTTATTTCATGTGGCAGAGTGTTTTTAGGACAATATATGACATCTAGGGATTTTTGAAGAACAACTTGGCAATTGGGATGAATTTTAAGTAGGCCAGATAAGGAAACTTGAAGAACTATAGGAGCCATGATAGAGGGAAAATGAGAATCCTAAGCGTGAAAGCGTTCAGGTTCACTAAAATGATTAACTAAAAATGTGGATATTCTAAGTTCATCTAATATTAAGCACACCAAGAAATAATATCTAAGCAAATAAAGAAAGTAACTCAAGCCACTAAACAAGTAGAAATGTGAAAGCTTAATGAGCAAAGAGGGTTAGGAAGAGCTCGAGTTGATTTGGCGACTTCAAGATTGTTTCGCAGAGAAGACCAAATCAACGAGAATGTGGGAACAAACACACAAAAGCTTTAGAAAACACAAATTTGGGATAGTAGGCTCGACTGTGGTGCCTACAAAAGGATTGGGGCGTTTAGGGTACTCTTGTTTGAGATCCGGGCACCGTGGTTTGTGAAAAACTCTGAAAACCTCTACGAGATCTCACTAGATGTTTGCTCCTTCGCTTCTGTTGCATTGATTTTGCTAGATTGCCTTTGGATGTGGTCAAATCGAGAGATGAAGAAGAGACCTGCAAAATCCCAAGCCAAGCATCAAAACCCTAAAAAAAAAAAAAAGATGCATATGAAGGGGTCAAACTATCCTTAGTGGCCACAATGGTGGACTTACTAACTAAGCGTTGCACTACATCTCGGACAACAATGTAGCTTTAGGTGTGTGTGTGTGAATATCGTGCCCTAGGTGCTCTTGTGCCAGTCACACTTTGTGAAAGTAACGAGCAATAACTATATGTAGAAATGTAATAAAATGGTGGATGGAATAGAATAAACTTCCATCCTATGTAGTGTGATGCAGATGAACTAGCCTTGTCCCTTGTGATGGATCTAGATGGATGCAAATGGAGCCTTTGATGGATGTAACCTTAGATGATGATAGTAGTGCCTAGTGCTTGGTCCCTCATTATGGTCTCATAACTTTATATTTATATGGTTCTCTTGTTCTAATTTTGTAATTAACCTCGAAGAGGCCTCCCACTAAAAAAGATAGAAAACTCAAACATCTAGAAAGTTCCCCAAAAGTGGCGGAAAGCGTAAAAGGATTAGGACACCCCAAATGGGACCAAGGCACACAGGTCGCCCTAGTATTGGGTTGGGCGCCTAGTTAAAGATAAAATGACGCCAAATGGAAAAAAATGATTGGGCGAGTACATGCGGGAGGTCGACAATGAGGACAATAAGTAAAGTTAAAATGTCCAAATGACATGGGTTAATTAGTACTTTCTTCACTCAAAAACATATGAATAATAGTATGAGATCGGAACTAAATAATGCCCAAAGTGCATGATTTTGTGTCTATAGAACTCGAGTCCAACCAGTTCCACTTCTCTGCATTTTTTGTGGTTAATTGTGACGATCATGCTTTTGTTTCATCACATTGTCCAGTCCATACTCACTATGAGATAAGTGAAATTAAGATAAGTATCTTACCCCTCTCATTTCCTTTCATAATTAAAATTAAATAGATTGTCTAGCATTTATATTTCATTATATACCATTTATAGAGATCTTTGCATTCATATTTAAATAAAATATATATAGATATATAGATTTTATTGAATCATTTTGGTGAACACGTAACTTAGAAATTCTTTCCCTAGGATCCACTAAAAACCGTAATGGCTATGGTTAGCTCTCCTCCTCGGCTAGTCATGCCTCATGTGAGTGTCAATCATATCTATGATGAAACAACCATATTTGAACTCGTTGCTCTATATCGTAATGTTGTTCTTCCCGATGATACTCAAAGACAACTCTTAGCTAATGAATTAATCTCCTACTATTACATCATCTCCATAATGATGTTTCTTGTTATTCCTACAAGCTTTTCTTGATGTTCCATTATTCTTCACTACACTCCTTCCATTACTTCTTTGAGAACTTAAATATCTAGTGTTCCTTAACATCGATGATTCTGTATCCTTTTGACAATCCTATGTGCATGATTTTGTTTCTCATAATGGAAAATTACAACCACTCAACATACTATTCTGAAAATGTTTCTCATGATGCATTGTATCTTCTCCTACTATTTCCATCCTCTACCATCCCTCCACAAGACATCTTATCACTCATGCATGTTTTTTGGCCATGTTCTTACATCTCTTTGACAAGTTCAATCTCTCACATTCTAGAAATACAAGGCCTATTCCATCCTCTGCTTTCTTATCACTCATGCATAATAACTTATTTTTATCAATTAATTATTTGCATGGCAATCTGTTCCAAAAAGATTCATAATTCAGAATTTCCTAAGGATTTCATTATGCCTACATTTTCACGTTTTGATGATATTGGAAATCTCTATTTACATCTCAAACATTACCGTATATGGCTATGGCTTCATACTCTAATGATTGGTTGTTGCTCAAAGCCTTTCTCCATAGCCTTCTTGATGATTCTCTCCAATGGTACACACATCTACCCTTTATATCTAATAGTACCTGTTGTGAGATGGAAGAATATTTCCATGTCACTTCATACTTAACAACGACCTAGAGTCACATATGATAATCTACCTAGCTTACACGCATAATCTAAAGAAAAAGAACCTATAAGTGATTACATTTTGCGATTCAATGCTTGCATGTATTAGTTAATTATCCAACCCATTGACTTAGATAAGTAATTCATCTTCTGTCGTGGTTTGATTTCCACTTTAAAACAACGGTTTTGATATGACACATGTAAATCATTCATGCTCTTATGTTATAGGGTCATTGATCTAGAACAAGATCTCATTGCTACACATGTTATAGATCCTCAACCTATCATTATTCACTACTACATCATCTGGTGTTTCTCCACTCCCATTTTTTGAGTGGCTTCCATAGTCTCCATCTCCTCCACCTCCTAAGCAATTTCAATAGTCTACATCACATAAGCATCTTCCATCTCCTCCTCTCGTGTCATGCTACCTCGAACTTCTGCACTTGTTTCAAGGAGCCATTACATTTTTCTCATCATGTTAGATGTCATGATGTGTTGTGTACCTTGCTTGACAAGCGTTTGATTTACTTAATTTTTAATCGGCCTCATCCACATCATCGCTTACGGTGCAAGTGTGATAGACCTTCTTTGCAACTATCATCTTATCAATGGCCATCATGACAATGACTATTGCACCCTTCATGATCACTTGCAACAATTAGAAGATAAAGGTGTCATTTCCTTTAGCTCTCAATCTCATCACGTGATCTATGTATCCTCTCCCACATAGGCGTGTTGTTACTCCAGTTGATTTATCTCCTTCATCTAGTTCTAAGGTTATTATTCACCTGACCACAAGTTATTGCTCATGCACGCTCTCCATCTCATCCATCCACCGCCGCCTTTGTTTCATCCACGCATCATGCTCCTACTACACATTGGCTTCCACACCCTCGACAACTCCACTTCCCATCGTTGCACCACCCATTATTGACACCATTCCACATGACATTCGGTTTGGATCATACACACATGTTGTTTTCATTCCATATGCTCCCATTTGCTCTGCTGCAAGCTTGGTCTTTGGTAGGTGATTTATGTCACCATACCCCTCGATGATGCACTCATGTTCTTATGATTCTTACATGATTGTTGAGGGATTTGTTACAATAAGAACCTCTCATCACTCTTGCGCTACACGTCTCATCAATCAATCTATCTCACACACACTATAATATCACTTCCTGATGACGCACTCTTGCTTTTCACTCATTCTTGACTAGTGAGGGTCTTATATAAATGAACCTCATCATTCACACACTAGGGGCATCGTTATTCTCCCCCTCTCTTCATCATACTAACATGCGCTTCACTACACTATTACGACCATCTCATACTTTTACACATTATTCATTTTTACTTTATCATTTATCACAATTTTATTCATACATACAATACACTTTTTCACAATCACATTACATATATGATCTATCATCATATACGTTATATGACCATTTATCTATCTATAACAACAATTACCCATTGCAAATCAATTCAAAACAATACTCAACACATCACACATCGCATATAGCAACAATAATCAATACATCATACATCAAGATACAAGTCCCAATCATCACATCAATAAACATCAAATACAACAATCATACGCCAACAAGTCCATCTATATATATTGTTTATAATCATAGTTACAAAACATCTCATTGCTGGGGGACAACTCCCCTACATCGATACATCAATACATATCATATCTCGTCATCATTATCACTATCTTCCACGCTGCGAGATATCTAGAACTAGAAGCTTCATTGCTCACCCTATGCCTATGCCGCTGATTGCGCCCCTATATCACTTCACCTACCTCCACAACAATGACACCTCGGTAGATTATTATGTTAAATGACCTTGTAACTCCACGTAGCACGCAAATACATCATGTGCTTTAGAGGACCACAACTTACGCAACCTCTCTATATCGTTGTGTCTCCTCACGTGCCTCATCCCTATCGTTCAATATCACGGTATATGTCGTTGTTTCTATCGCCACTAGCTTGAATGAATGGGCATGCTCACCCATAATATCATATACACACTCCAAAGATACCTCCACCCACGAGTGCATCGGTGCACACATTCCATGTCAATGTGAAGATAGATGTGTCCACAATCGATTAACCAATACACGTTACCTGCATCCATAGAAAAAAAAATTAGACAACAACAATAATCGATCAACCAAATAACAAATCATAAAACATCACTATGTAAATACTCATGCTCTGCTACCATTGTCTCTACGTTATCCGAGGCATGTGCTTGCTCCTCTAATCCTCCTATCAACTACAATCCCACCGCATCGGTAAAAACTGGAAACAAAAACAACATCGATGTGACACCTATCATGCACGGTAGGCCTTTGTACACCTTGCATCATCTGCATCTATCACTCAATCACTATATCTACCTCGTCTAGTTTGGGAGGTACTATATGCGCTCTTATGGGCCCTATCTAGCTACTCCTCCTTGATGCCCTAATGGATTTCACCCATACATGTGTGACACACACTCCACTTGAAATAACTTAGTCACCCATGGAAACCAATCCTCTAACTACATAGTGCATCGAATGCATCATAGTTGTACTACATCCTTTGGCCATCCTCCGTAGTCTTGGTATGGCCTCTATATCACGGCCTCTGGCCCCATATGATCCAACATCACTCTATAGGTGTTTGTATCCATCTTCCCGCCATGTAAACCTACCCACCTCCCAAAAAATATATCCGTCCTATCCCACTTTCCTCATGGTCCACCAATTGGCCTCAATATTGTACTATGCTTATAGGCCCACACATATAATAATGTAGTAGCTTTGATACTGCCTCCAAGCTCCTCATGTATAAATATGTATATATCCCTATAAAATTGGTCCAATACACATCATGCCCACGCATACCTCGTGCTCTCCTCCTTTATCCGACGGTAGATATCATGCATTTTATAAAATATGCCAACACCACCGCCCTCCACTACAATTGACGAAAAAATCACCACGGAAATAAACTTCCGCAATCACAGAACACTTGATCTCAGAATAACATCCAGGCTAATATGAGCGTCAATGTGAACTTGGGTCCCCTTAAAATAATGCCTAATGTCCCTCATCTGTCTTTGTACATCATTCACAACCATAACTTGAACCCTCTCACCAATGATAGGTAATTACAATATCTGATACACATCCTCCAGGGTAACTGGACCATCTCCCATGTAGGTAACTAAAAGGTGCAAGTATATGCACACCACCTCTCGCACAAAGTTATGATCATAGGCATATTATGGAGCACATCCCCCATCCTCTCTACGTGCCACAAGATGACACCGTTTATAACATCCCACTCATCATCTGAAAACCCCAATCCTAGTAATGTACTCAAGTGTTAGCCACCACAAAACTCTCTTGAATGGATGTCCCTCTACACACCACAAAACAACAACAAATGCGGTGTTAGAACATCATACATATGCAAATACACCTACCTATAACATCAACACACATCAATTTTCAAATCTACATCACTCTGGGCTCAACCCAAGCTTTCCGGGCCTTGACACACAAGCGGGACTAGGGTGCCCGTAAGTAGGTCACTATCGTCCATGCACAGGCGCTTGTGTCCCGAGGGTCATTAGTGCCTTCACCACTCTTTTTAGGGTCCAAAATGCCGAGAAATTAAAAATATTTTTTTCGAAAATTCATCAAAAGCGATTGATATCAACACATTTTACAAAGAAAAAATCATACTTACGGCTCCGCGTGCGTGACGCCACAACCGCCCCCACCATCTCAAACCGACTCAATCATGGTTGTCTCACTTGAGGCATATTTTACACACCTAGAGCTCACAATCACAGTAGTGAAATAATCAAATGAATTTCCTATTCACTTTTTCACATTACTATTTATAGTAACTCTCCATTACTTACCTTACTATCTTGAGTGTCCCTACTATCCATCACCTATCTTGAGTGTCCGTACTCGATTTCAACCTTGTTCACGTCAATATTTTAATAGTTCCGCATAATATTGTACATTACACATTTCTCACATAATATTTTGCATTGACATCATTTCTACTCGATATACACACACTTTGTGATATCTATCATACATTCTCCATTATATCACTACACACTTACTTTCGGCTCGCCGTTTGTTTTCATCACCGCTCCCCCTTTCGCCAAAAGGAGGTGTATACGATTAGGGTCATCTTATAATTCCCCTTGCACTATTACGTGATCAATCTACATCTCTAACCCATCATTTGCTCATACACCATGCGACATTTCACATCACTTTCTAGCGATTCCCCTAATGACCCAATCTGGGACAACAAGCTTAAAATCTCTCCATGAGTAACCATCAATCAAGCAAACAAGCAAGCGATCACAAATCACACAAATCTTCCACTATTCAATCGATTGACATGACATAACGTATATATCCTCACATATGACCTAACTTGGGAATTATATCACCACTATCCCATATGACCTAACTTGGGAGTTATATCACCACTTTCCCGGATGACCTAACATGGGAAGTTATTACGCACTTTACGATTGCTTCTAGATGACCTACCATGAAGCCACCACATACACATTTCGGTGACACTCGTGGAGTGGGGGTAATGACACGTTGTTGCCTTTCCTATACTGCTCCTATGTGGATTATCACATTTAATCAAATTGGATCCAAAATCAACAAAAGCCAGTCTTTTTCAGTCTGCAGTGGCTAGAACTTTTGAGGATGTAGTTAAATTTGGAGGGTAAAACTAGACCTTTCTCGCTACACTCTTCCTCTGCGGCGGGACTCCCAAATCCTCAATTTTTCACACACACGCAATCGAGTTGGGAACTGATCACTCCCTACCCCATCACATCTACATCAACAACAAAAATCAAAATTTCTAATCATTCAACATCACAATCATCAATCTCGTTTAGCACTCCTCACAACGGTCCCACGTCTCTCGTTACACCGCATGGATCGACACACCAATCCATGGTTTGTGACACTATGTGTTCTCATTCGGCATGTAATGTTGCCACATCTGTGCGTACTTCTACAACATGGGCTTCTCGAACTTCTCTCGGGTATGCATCTCCATATACTTCATATTACCGAGCTTTTTCTCACCAACATAAAGTGGGGGGGGGAATGTAGACACAAAATCACGCACTTACTACTATTTACTATATAGTGCTAAGTATTTTGTTTTATATATGGATCATTCGTAAGAAAAGTATTCACGGATAAACCATTCCATAGTCCATCCACTTGTCTTGTTAGTATTTATTGTTTTTATCTCTCACACTTGTCAATCATACTCACGGTTACAGTCGAGAGGCACAAGGATCGCTTTACTGTCAATATTTACTCATTTTTCGTCACTTGTCTCATGACACTAATGCCCTATATTGGACACTAGCGCCAGGCGCTCCTATCCATCCCGGCGTCCATGTCCTCTTTATGTTTGATAATATTATTGACATTTAAGGTCATTCTTTTCATTTTTCCCTCTCATATCCCGAGGTACTAGTCGGCATTTCAGGTCATTAGTGTTAAAATTCAAGCAAGAGATCCCTATATAAACACAACATACATACAATTATATGGACAGAGACAATTATTATCAAGGGCTAGTTATCTACATAGATCAAGGGACTACATTTGGGCACATTACTCTGCATACACACTACATAGGAAAGGGATTTTATTCTATTCCATCCACACGTTTGCATTTTATCTAGCTAATGCCCGCTATCTTGGCGTCATTGGCACTAGGGCGATCTAAGAGCACTATTTCACACACAATTACACAAAAATACATTGGGTATGAGATGTAGTGCAACGCTCATTCGTAAGTTTACCAGTGTCACAACTGAGGATAGTCTGACCCCTCATTTTGCATCTTTCTTTTAGGATTTGATGTCTTTTTAGGGTTTTATAGGAGGATATTTGTGTGCAGGTTTACAGGTACCTCAACGATCCAAGTGCGACATACAAGTGACCAAACTTGAATATGTGTGAATCCCTAACAACCATATCGAACCGACGTTCCGACCTTTTGCACCTAGGTGCCCGAAACGAGTCTAAGGCGCCACCGACACCCTTGTCCCTCTCCAAACGCCCTGTCAGGCTAGATCCACCTCTGCTACATTTTTCTGTGGTTCGTTGCAACGGTTTGTGCTTCTATTTCATCACATTTTCTAATCCATACTCACTATAGGATAAGTGAAATTAAGATAACTACCTTACCCCTCTCATTTCCTTTCATAATTAAAGTTAAATAGATTGTCTATCATTTATAATTGAATCAAATCTTTAGCTATCGTGATTGTGTATGGATGATTGTTAAGATGCATATAGATGTTATCATATTTTTTATATTGTGTAAAGAGAGGGTTTTGCCAAGTGCCTTACCTTGATACAAAAGTATTTACCATCTAGATATAACATTATACAATACACGGAGAAAAACAAGTGCGCGAAGTGGAGGGAAAGGAGGGTATGATGTTTTCCTTAAGTGTGTAGGTGACATGTGTTTAGCCATGTGAGAAACGTGGGATTCATGAAACATACTCCAAATAGCACGACAAGCCTTAATGGGTCAAACTTTTTCTTCTTGATGAGTGTGATACCTTATTCATCTTGTTTAGATCTGGTTTATTTTTTGACCTTCATACTTATTTGATTATATTGGTCCATATCTTTGTAATTTGGAATATGTGTACACCTCTTGATATAGTTGATATGGTTAAATCTTACCTCTCTTATTTAATGGTTATCTAGTGATTAATATTACCCCCTTTTGGATTTTGGCATCTTATGGACTTGGGAAATTGTGTTTGGCCTAAGGAGGGATTAGGAAACCTAATATTGGATTAGGTGAGCTTAATTTACCCTCCTAAATGCCACATCTTTCCCAAACTCAGATTTGGGAAAGATGTGCCATTTAGGAAGGTGTTAGCATATGGATTTGCACGCATGCAAATGACATGCAAGTGTGGGGGAACGAAGTCCCTCCTCAATGAAGGTGAGGTTTGCCTTTATTGAAAGCCAAAATCGTATTTACATCTGTACATTCAAAATTGTATGTGGGGGGTGTTTTGGAACATCAATGGAAGAAAAGTGAATGAAGGAAATGGAATGAAATGAAAGAAAGGAGTGGAATGGAATGGACTGAAAGAACATGCAAGAGTTAGGTAAAAACAGAGCCTAATATTGCATGAAGAGAAAAGATGAATAACCAACACAAATAAAACGGAGTTTGAGTTAGCCAAACAAGAACATGCAAAAGGGAACACACATGAGCAAGTAGATAGTTAGAGCTTGATCATTGTGAACTAGAACAACTGATTACTAATGTTGACAATAAGATCAAAGATAATATTTGCATGCAAGATTTAAACACCTAACATCTAATGAACATAAGAACACCAAATGTTACCAGAGACAATGAATGAGACACAAAGTTCTTATTCCATTAACTCCAAAATGTTTTTCACAAAGAACACAAAGTTTCTTCTGAAAACAAAGCTTGCACAAAAGTATCTTCTTCTCCTCTCTCAAAGTCACCCTTACAAATGAGCCCCTCACTTCCTTTTATAACCCAAAAGTTGGTTACAAAGTAGTTAGGGTTTTAAATGCACATTAAATAGGGCACTTGAGTGACTTTGACTTTTTCCAACCAACTTTATTAAATACAACCCAAAAATAGAAATCACTTAAAATATCCAATGTTTCCCAAATAACAACACCTTTAAAAATATACAATAATAATCAGTGCCTTATCCATTGAAACGGGGTCCGCCTATCTCAAACGTATGAGAAATGGACTCTCCCAATTCGCTAGATATCAAGAAATCAACTTCCCACACCTCCGGTGAAATTAGGATCTGCTGCTTTTGATAATTGAAAGGATCTAAACCTTCCCAAAGTTTCAAACATCTTTTCCTCTTCTGGAGGTTCACTTGACCGAAGAATAGCTTCACAAAATACCTGCAATTCAAGAATTCTACTTGGCATATCATTAAAATTAACAATTTTAGACTGAGCATCCTCAAACAAGTTCTTCAATTTGATACACCGTTCCATGGAAACCGCCGAAAAATTGTTGGCAGGAGTGTACATGTCCTTGAACAATCGTGAGAATTGTTCTTCTACCTGCTCCGATGAACACCTTTGATTATGCTCATTCACTAGGTTGCAAGGAATTTCAGCTATGAAATCCTGGATTGAGGAAAGTGAAGCGAAAACTTCATTGCACATGTTGTCATAATGGATCATAGAATCCACAAGAAGCGTCTTTCTCGATTTGAGATGTAGACACCAGAGGAAACGTGTCCCTCGATGTTCAAATTCGAGAATCCCTTGAATAGCCAACACTTAAGACTCCATACTTGTCATCTCCTGCAGACTGGGCAATATCTCATCCAAATTTGCTATCGTAGAAACAAAAGTTTCTTTGAAAGAAAGAATTGGATCTAGATATACACTGATATCTTAATTTATATTTATTTAATTAAATACTCCTTAAGTGATTAATTTAATCAGACAAGGAGCAATTAATTAATTATTTTAATGTATTTTAATACGTTTTATAGCCTGGCGGGAAGAGTTCTTGCCCGAAAATCACGAAACGAAGACCGAAACGATCACAAAAATAAGACGATCGCAAGGAGTCCAATGAACCATGCAAAGTAATACTTTTCAAAATTTTCTCATTTTTAATTATTTAATTGTCTTTTTTGACAATTTTGCGCAGTCAAAATTGGCTGATAACAGCTGGCTCTGATTGGGGACAAGGACTTTATGGACGCAGCAACGGACCCAGACCAAAATAGTCATGAACATGATCACAGAAAGATGGGGCACAAAAATGGGGCGACACGAGAGAGGAGACCGAAAAACAGGAACAAACAAACCAAAATCCTAAATACCTATGTACATACAGGGAACGACCTGTTTTCAATTCTGGTAATATTTGAGATACTGCCCACTGTAGGGCAAAGGCAAATGAGTTCCATCAGGATATGCCAAGTAGTAAGTACTATCTCCACAAAAGTGTCTTATTTTGAACGGTCCCAACCACAGTGAGTCAAACTTCCCATGCTTTCCCTTCGGCTCACGTCTTTTATCCCAGAGAAGAACTAAATCATTGATTTGAAACTGTCTCTCTTTAGTTTTCCTGTCAAACAACTTCTTTACCTTGGATTGATGTTCCTTGATCCTGTTGGCCACTTGACTTCTTTGTTCCTCAAGCTTGGTTAGAAACATGACTCTTTTATCTAATGCATTGGTGAAGCATTCATCATCAACTGCTTGAGCTAATTTTAACGCTGGTAACTCCAATGTGACAGGAATTTGAGCATCAGTTCCATACAGAAGTTGAAATGGAGACATCCCGATTGCCCTTTTGGGAGTTATGCGGTCAGCCCACAATGCATCGTATAACTTTTTGTGCCAAGATCTTTGATTTTCTTCGACTAACTTGCGCCAATGTAATGAGGTTTTGTTCTTTGGATTCACTTGACCGCTTTCTCGGGTAGTAATCGATGAATGAGACAAAGATATCCCATATCCATAACAAAAACCTATCATCTCTCGGAAGAAAAAAATTTGAGGCATTGTCAGTCACACAATCTTGTGAGGAATTCCATAACAAACCAATATGTTTTCTTTGATGAAATCATCATTCTTAAGCGCATAGATGTTTGTTTCACCGTATAGCTTCTACCCATTTTGTAAAGTAATCAAGTGGCGTGAGTACGTGGGTATGACCATTCACTGGAATTAGGGTTCAAGACCCCGATGAAATCTAAACCCCATTGTTGAAAGGGTTCTTCAATGCCCAGACAATCGGCTTCAAAGGCAAAACTTTGCCGCTAACTTCGGTCTTCCCACAAATTGTTGACAGGCTTCACATTTGGTCACCCATTTCCGAGCATCAAAAAACATAGTGGGCCAGTAATAATGTGCTCTCAGAATTTTATGGGCCGTTACTGGGCTAGAAAAATGACCGCCGCAAGCATGATTGTGGAAGGCTTCCAAAGAACCTAGGTTGTTGTTCTTTATCAATGCATCGAGGAACATGCCATCAATTCCTTTCTTGAACAACGTGTTATCCCAAATGACGTGATCTCAAAAGCTTCTCTTAGTTTGATAGCTCGTTTCTCTTTAGTTAATGTCGATTTTCTTCGGACACTCACCGTATGTGAGGAAATAGGCAATATCGAATACCATTCATCCGTGGTAATCGACAAAACTACCAATGGTAAATTTCCTTCAACTATTTCTTCTTCGAGTTATCTCGTGGTTCATTCTCTCTGCAATGAGTTGCAGCAGAGTCCTCTCCTCGAACCAACTTGGTAGGCTTGATGTCCGGATCATATTCTTGTATCTTGAGACCCAATTACCTCTTTTTAGATCCCGGTTCTGTTGTGTCAACATTGATTTCACCGCGGTATCCGGAACTAAGACTTTGGTGTGAGAATTCAACACGTAATACCCAAGTGTTTTAGGGCTCTTACCACCGCGTCCATGCGCATGTCTCTCAAGAGGAGTGTAATTAAGTTCATGTTTCTTGAATCCCGAACTCATGAATGCGATAGGAGATTCAATCCCCTCTTGATTGTCTTTGAGTCAAAATGGCAGATTGTGTGTGGCGAAGCATAACAATAAATTATAAAATCCTTCTTAAAATCGGGACACACCAATGTAGGAGCTTTTGCAATAGCACCCTTGATTTGCTCAAACGCCTCTCTACCTTCCTTTGACCATTTGAAAGATTCTTTTCCTTTCATCATATCAGCGATTTCTTTAGTCAACTCGGCGAAATCTGGCACGAACCTTCTCAAAAAATTCACCTTTCCAAAGAAAGAGTGGACTCCAGGTTTACTTGTAGGCAAGGAAAGATTCTTTATAGCTTGAACGCGTTCAGGATCGATCTTAGTTCCTTCCTTAGAAACAATATGACCTAGGAGTTTACCTTCCGTAACTCCAAACACAGATTTTTTTGATTCGAGAAATCTTATGAAGTTTACACCTTTGCAAAATTTTCTAAATCTCTTAAGTGATCTTCTCGCTTCTTTGAGAACACTTTGTCAAGTCATCTAGGTATATCACAATGATCTTGTCTTTATAATCTGCAAATGCCATATCCATGGCCCTTTGAAAAGTTGCACCGGCATTGATCAAACCGAAGGGCATTCTTCTATATGCGAACGTACTCCCTGTGGGGTAGTGAATGCGCTTTTATGTTGATCTTCTCTAGCCACCTCAATCGATTATAGCCGAGAGAAACCATCTAGCATAGATAGCATTTCCGATCCGATTCTTGCTGCGAATATGGTCCATGACTGGTAGTGGGTAGTTATCCTTCAAGGACGCCTGATTAAGATTGCGGAAATCCACGCAAATCCTAATTTCTCCATTTTTCTTGCGAACCGGTACAATATTAGCTATCCAGGTCGAATGTCGAATAGGAAAAACTATTCGTGCATCTAGCATCTTTTGAACTTCATGAAATATTGTCCCTGCAATCTTGGGATTATATTGTCTTTGCTTTTGCCTGAATGGAACTGCACCAGGCTTCAAGGGTATGGCATGCTCCATTTCCCTGGGTTGGAAAGACTTCAAATCTTCGTATGAATATGCCAAGACGTCAGAATATTTGGTAAGGAGATTTATGAATTTCCTGCGCTCCTCAGGCGAGCAACATTTACCAATATTGATCAGGCGAGGTTTATCCTTGGTGCCGATATTAATTTGCTCATAGTCAGCAGAATTTGCAGGTCCTGCCTGCTCTTTCTCTTTAATAAACCTGTCATGTTTGTCAAAAAGTTCTTCGAGTGAAACCAACCCTTTGGGAATTTTATTTCCTCTGAGTTGAATGACGCCATCACCAGGATCTTCGTTCTCAACTCCTTCCTGATTGGGTGAGGTAGTTGATTCGCGAAATGCCGAATCACTTCCTTCAAAGTACAACTGTTCAAAATTTTCCCTCTTTTCCAAGAAGGCAATAATTTGTTGATCATCATTAAATACTTGCCAATTTTCTGCATTGTCAGGAACACTTGGCCTAAAGACCATTTCAATGGTGTATTTGTCTTGATCAAAATCTGAATGAGGAATCATTAATGACGCTGAGACTGCTAGAGAATCCGCTTTGTCATTCTTTTCACGAGGGACAGATTTAATGGAAAAAGCGTCGAAAAATTCTATGGCATCCCAAACTTTATTTCTGTAGTGTCTCAGACGATCGTTCTTTACCTGGAACTGATTTCTTACTTGTTTCACGATCAATTCCGCATCTCCAAAGACTTCCAGATTTTTTATCCCTTTCTCTTCTGCAACTTGGAGGCCAAGGACTAATGCCTCATACTCTGCAGTATTATTAGTATTTGAAAATTCAAGTTTATAGGAAAAAGGAAAGATTTTACCATTTGGAGATATGAGCACCACTCCTGCACCAGAGCCCGTTGAGCAACAACTTCCATCGAACTCAAGAGTCCAGATCTCATTGGAGTCTTGGCAAGTGATCTCAGGGGTATGAACTTCCGTAGTCATCATATAATTACCCATACTTGAGCCTTGGAAAAGGATCTGTGCGCGAGGATCTTCAGTTTTAGTTACTGTGAACTTTGCCTGAGTTTCCGGCATAAGTTTCTTCATTTCTCCTTTGATAGGAATCATGGCATGAGACCAGTCCATTTGAATCTCACCACCCAAATCCCTACAAAATTTTCTGCTCAACAACATTCCATACGAGGCAGGGATATCAGCAACTAAAATAGTTACCTTAACTCACTTTTGAGGGAATTGGGCTAAAACCATTTGGGCGTCCTTAATCTGCCCGATCAAAGGAACTTGCTTGGTTTCCATAGAGTAACACGATCCGAATGTTCTCGTACAAGTCAAACCAAGAGCATGTGCTACTTTTGCCGGCATCACATTATCCGAGGCTCCAGAGTCTATAATGCAATTACTTAACTTGCATCCGTTGATAAGAAAAGACACAAAGAAAGGTTCGATCTTTTCATTGGAAGGTGTAGTGGCTGCCACAATATTTTGAGTTTTCCCATCTTTGGGAGTTCTTAGAATTCCTTTAGAGGAATGAACAGTAGAGTCGCCTTTGATAAACTGGACCAACTTCTCGAGCTGATCCTTGTTGGACTTCAAGTACTCTGCCTGTGACATGGAAATTTTTGTTTTATTGATATGATCAATGATATCAAATTTAGGCAAAGTAATTGCACTTGAAGTCTCAGATATGAGTTCTTTCGAACTTGATGATGGCACACTTTTGACCTTGGTCTCGGGCTTGGTTGATACGGATGTGGAAGAAGGAGTTTTCTTCGTAATTGGTTTACTAACTGATTGATCTAACAAAGGCTCTCCTTTCTTTAAGATAGTCTTGACCTTTGAAACCTCAGTATCTCTGGACTCTTTAGGAGCCTCCTTTATCTTGGATCCTTTGAGATTTTCCTTGGAAACCTCTTTATCTCCCGCCTTGGTGGTATCTTGGTCCTTTTTCTGAGAGCGTGTGAAGACAACGAAGGATTGACTATTCATATCTTCTATAATTTCTTCATATTCATCTTCTTCATCGGAACGGTACTCAAAGAAATGATTATTGCTTTCTTCCTCGTGATCTTCAACCGTAGGTTCGATGCCTCGACCGGGGCTCTTCCTCATCAACCTCGACGACCTCAATCTCATCATCGCTTTCTTCAATGACATCACATTTGGAATTAGTTGCGGAGCTGCTTCAATAGCAAGCCTCGCTGGAGCACCCGCAATCCTCGGCTTTGTTGGGAACGTATCCTTTTCGTGGGATGTCTTTGTAAGGAGCAGGTTTACTACTTTGAGCAACTTGCTTCTTCAAAGCTAGCATATCATTAGCCAACTTAGTGAGTATAGTTTCTGAAACGTTGGGAGTTTCTTGACTCTTTCCTTTGAGGGAATTTTTCTTGAATTTTCCTGCCATGATTAAGTCATCTTCGATTTCTATGGCCAAAGATTGAGCAAGTTCCAAAGTAGCCACCCTGGCCCTTCTTAGCTGATAGCACACTTCTGGTTGTTGTGCGTTAATAAAGAAACATTTTTGTCCATCAAGGTTGGGACGAATCCTGGTAGGGGAACTTTGTTTACCATCTTGTTGAATTTGGCCACGAAATTCCTCATGGGTTCTGTAGGCTCTTTCTTTGCCTGAGATAGTTGGGCAAGAAGAGCATGTTCATCTTCCACTGTTTTGAATCGATTTTCAAACTTGGTTTTCATATCATCCCAACTTGTAATACATCCATTGGGTAGATGATGAAACCAATCTGCAGCAATATCATGCAATGTCTCGATGAAGAGACGAATAGCAACATCTTCGTATTCTACCGACAAAACAACACATGCAGCGAAGAAGGCAGAAATATGATCCTCTGGTGACGCCTTCCCATCTCCGTCGAACTTGGGAAGAATCTTTCTTGATCCTCGTGGGAGTTCATGTCGAAAGGTAAGGCCAATGGGCCTATGGCATTTCCCCATGGTACATTGGCTGCCATTGGAGGAAAGGTGGTATGCGTAGGTAAAACAATGTGAGCAAGGACAAGTGCTTGACTGGTGGTGATTCCTTCCTTGCTTGCTCTTTCAGGACTTGATGCAAGGCTTGCAGATCTACGAGGTGTGTTCTTCTTAGGAGGAGATAACTTGAAACCGAATTTTCCTTGAAAATCAAAGGTAGGGTCAGATCGACCTTTAGCTTTTTCTCCTCGCGTAAACCTCTTTCCTTCCAGCTTGGAATATTTATGGTGAAGAGATCACTAGCGTGTTCCGACCAGCTCTAGCCTTTTCTCTTTGCTCTCTTTCTTGAGCTATTTGCGCCTGAATAACTCTAACAACTCTCGCAGCTTTCTCTTCTTCGTTATCTAGTACTGATGCGGCGAGATAAAAATGATGGTTACTTGTGCGCTTTTCCCAAATAGCTTGCCTCAAATCTGATGATATGTCTTCTTGAGTATCTGCAAAAACAAGATTTGGTTGCAAGATAGGTGGGTTACCTGTAATGGTCATACAACTTATTACCTGGGTGGAAGAGGGCCGCGTCGGTGAACAACTATCAACACGTGCCCAAGAGGTCTCCTGGCCACGAGTGCGGGTGCTCTTCTTCTAAGGTCTTCGATGTAGATTTCTCTGTCAATGGCTCTATCAATAGCCACAAATTGCTGCAAGCTTTCATGGTTTTCCCAAGCTACTATTCAAGGTTGGCAGCAATATCTCCTCGAAATCTTCGTCGGGCACAAGGTTCGGTTGAAGAACTCGAGTTGTGCAGAGGGGATAGTCATAAAGATTTAACCAAGCACCGGTTAACGATTTCTCGAATCCCCAAATGAGTCGCCAAAAATCAAGTAGCATATGGATTTGCACGCATGCAAATGACATGCAACAAAGTGGGAACGAAGTCCCTCCTCAATGAAGGTGAGGCTGCTTTATTGAAAACCAAAATCGTATTTACATCTCGTACATTCAAAATTGTATGTGGGGGGTGTTTTGGAACATCAATGGAAGAAAAGTGAATGAAGGAAATGGAATGAAATGAAAGAAAGGAGTGGAATGGAATGGACTGAAAGAACATGCAAGAGTTAGGTAAAAACAGAGCCTAATATTGCATGAAGAGAAAAGATGAATAACCAACACAAATAAAACGGAGTTTGAGTTAGCCAAACAAGAACATGCAAAAGGGAACACACATGAGCAAGTAGATAGTCAGAGCTTGATCATTGTGAACTAGAACAACTGATTACTAATGTTGACAATAAGATCAAAGATAATATTTGCATGCAAGATTCAAACACCTAACATCTAATGAACATAAGAACACCAAATGTTACAAGAGACAATGAATGAGACACAAAGTTCTTATTCCATTAACTCCAAAATGTTTTTCACAAAGAACACAAAGTTTCTTCTTAAAACAAAGCTTGCACAAAAGTATCTTCTTCTCCTCTCTCAAAGTCACCCTTACAAATGAGCCCTCACTTTTTATAACCCAAAATTGGTTACAAAGTAGTTAGGGTTTTAAATGCACATTAAATAGGGCACTTGAGTGACTTTGACTTTTCCAACCAACTTTATTAAATACAACCCAAAAATAGAAATCACTTAAAATATCCAATGTTTCCCAAATAACAACACCTTTAAAAATATACAATAATAATCGTGCCTTATCCATCAAAACGGGGTCCGCCTATCTCAAACGTATGAGAAATGGACTCTCCCAATTTGCTAGATATCAAGAAATCAACTTCCCACACCTCCGGTGAAATTAGGATCTGTTGCTTTTGATAATTGAAAGGATCTAAACCTTCCCAAAGTTTCAAACATCTTTTCCTCTTCCTCGGAGGTTCACTTGACCAAAGAATAGCTTCACAAAATACCTGCAATTCAAGAATTCTACTTGGCATATCATTAAAATTAACAATTTTAGACTGAGCATCCTCAAACAAGTTCTTCAATTTGATACACCGTTCCATGGAAACCGCCGAAAAATTGTTGGCAGGAGTGTACATGTCCTTGAACAATCGTGAGAATTGTTCTTCTACCCGCTCCGATGAACACCTTTGATTATGCTCATTCACTAGGTCAGCAAGGAATTTCAGCTATGAAATCCTCGGATTGAGGAAAGTGAAGCGAAAACTTCATCACATGTTGTCATAATGGATCATAGAATCCACAAGAAGCGTCTTTCTCGATTTGAGATGTAGACACCAGAGGAAACGTGTCCCTCGATGTTCAAATTCGAGAATCCCTTCAATAGCCAACACTGAAGACTCCATACTTGTCATCTCCTGCAGACTGGGCAATATCTCATCCAAATTTGCTATCGTAGAAACAAAAGTTTCTTTGAAAGAAAGAATTGGATCTAGATATACACTGATATCTTCATGAAGCTTAACTGCAGTCTTGATCGCTCCCTGGCCCAAAACGAGAATCTCCGAAAGCCAAGTTTTAGTGACATGGCCCAACGTGTTTATTTCCTTTGACAAATTAAGAGTCTCTTCATCTGGGGCAGCCACCGCATCAGGTACTGGGAAGGTGGATGATATGGGATTTATTAAATGCTGAACATACTCCACCAATTGACTCTTTTCAGCCTTGAGCCGAGAATTTTGGGACTTGTATTTCTCCAATCTTTTTAGCACGATATCAATTGAATCTCGAGCCATCGCCATGTCACTTTCCAACGTGGATCTCCCAAGTCCTAGTCTAGAAACTTCATAGTCGGTGGCCGGGCCATATAAGATTACGTTCTTTATCCACTCGTGGAATGGCAAGGTCTCGCAAACTTGTTTCCATCATTATCCACCATTATTCGAGAAAGTACCTTGGGCTTCTTAGGAATGGCGCTGCTCGACAAAAAAAGGGCATCAAAATCAATGTCGATTGGCTTGACAACTCTCTTCCTTTTCTTCACTTCAATCAACCCAAGAAGGAGTTTCGCTTACTATCTCGGCATATAGAATCCTGGAGCTTGAATCAATATCCTCATCATCCCCGACATCATGAGATCCTTCTTGAATCCTATCAACGGCCTCAATTGAGGAGACACAACCTCAATGTCCACCCCGATCGCTCGGGAGATTTTGGGAGATCTCTTCATGAACTACGTGTTCAAGTATTTGATATTTGAATTACTTGTACTTGAGTGGGTGTTTGTTCAAGCATGGCCGAGGATCATTTGCTACCAGCGTATGAGTGCTATTAATGATGTGAGTGGAAGAATCTCTACTCGAGGTAGAAAATCCGCACACACGCTCCTTTCCTTCTTCGTGGTTTGATCTCTCGATCTCTCTCTTCGTGACACGTTGTTCGCGAAGTGGATTTCGCAACCATTCTTTTCTTGTATGTCGTGTATGATCGGATGGTAACGGTTGATCGAGAAGAAACCTCGGTCGAATGGAGGTGTCCCGATATAGGCAATTTTTGTGATTCTCAAACGGATTCGAATTGATTGAAATTTGGCAAGTTCCTTATCATACCAAGATATGCTTCTTTCGATAATTGGTCGGTTCTTGCCATCGAGAGAAAATTCATCTCTTTTGGTCCAAATGATTCGAGGCAACGGTGTGAAGGCAATGGCATCGCATTTAGGGATCAACGACATCTTCATCATCGGTTATGAATGAATCGGGAGGACTCTGGATGTGGAAGGCCTTGATCTGAGCAAGTGTTAGGCGAGAGTACTCCCGTCTCCTTACTTCATGTTCATCCGAGCAAGCGGCCCAGAAATCCTCCATGGTAGGATTATGTTGATACTTTGTTCCCATAATCGTTTGCATATAACCATTGATATCGAACTGGGCTCTCTTCACATATGGATGGATGGTTATGAGAGCAAACTCCTTTTCCATTAGTTGTGCACTGAATAAGTTTGGGCATTGGTATTCCCCGATTTGGATCGGGAAATGAATTCCTGGGCGGTGCTTGTCACTAAGCAAGCAGTGAACTTGGAACAATTGTCGCGCCAGCTCCATTAACGCCCACTTATCACTGACGTACTTGGGAAGTTTCCACGGGGTCCCAGCAAAGCCACTCACACGGATGTAGGAAAAAGATGAAAATTGTATAAACCAGGTTCCCCATTGGGAAATGACACTCATGGCTTCTTTGGAAAACCTTTCCTCTGTATTTCGATTCAAGTTCCGGATTACGCGGAAGGTGAATGCGCATCGACTCTTCTAAAATGGTGAGAACTATTTTTGAAGCCGAGCCGAGGGTAATAGTGAAAACGTTGTTTGATGACCCCGTGATTCCTCTCGCTTTCAAGTCCCGAAAATAGCTTTCTTCGTATACCGCATAGGTTAGATATGAGGTCATGTAGAAGCATCCACATTTTAACTTCTATCAATTGCTTGTGAATGGTGTTTGCTGATGATGGTGGCCCACCCACAAACTCCTTCTTGCTAGGATGATACAGATAAACCGGTACATCCATGGGTGGAAGACCTTGCAGTAAGGCAAACCAAAACTCGACTTAGAGAGTGATCATGTCTCCAATCTCTTCCACGAACTCAACGCGGTACGCTTCTTTTGGGGAGCCTCACAATCCGAGGTCTCTCGTCACCACCAATTGTTGTTAACCATTTTGCTCCATCTTAGGGGTTCTTCGTCCCGTAAATCTTGCAGACAGATCAAGAGTGATATCTCGCATTCTCAGAAAATCGTATCCCGAAAGCAACTCCTCAATGTGTTCGTGTGTGATTAAGAGGAAAGGCTCGCGGTTGTCTTTATAAATTCCTCGTCGCTCGTGGTCGTAATGCTCGCACAAGCAATCACCAATTCCGACACCGCACCGAGACAGGGAATGCCGCCGCTGAGGTAGGCCACCGTGGTAAAGCCTATCGAGAAAATGGTCTTGCCTTCGCCACTCACTCGCAAAATCACTGCACGTTTATATGACCCGATTTGTATCGGTGATGTTGTCATACGCCGACTTAATGGAGCTTCGGAGGAATAATTCCTTGAATTCATATTTCAGTAAGCAGATTTATTATATTTTTCCACTGGTTTCCTCGATCTCCCTGCAGATTTGGATCTTTCGGCCATTATGAAATTAACAAAGCAGTGACTCAGGCACGCCAGACAATGCAAACGGGGCCGGGTCTCAGTCTCCAACACCCCGTCAATGCAAGAAAAATATTTTCTGTTTTATTATTATTATTATTATTTAAAATAAAATAATAATAATAATAATTGTCTCGGATTACAAACTTTTAATATGTCAATAAAAACAAATCGAGACCAAGCTCGAATTCTAACTCTGACAATAACAATTAAAATCTCCCGATTTTAATATTTTGCGTGAATGGAGTTTCCTCTCTTCCCTGGCTAAGGCGTGAAAACTTTATTGTCTTTAGCTGTTCCCTTCTTTCTCAATGCGCAGCAAGGAAATTTTAAATCTTTTTATTAAAGAAAAACTCCTCCAATCTGGCACATGAAACTCTTTCCTCTTCTTTTTATATTAAAAACTTGTTCTTTCTGAAGGCCGATGAAGATGCAGAATATAACAAGTCGCAAAAACAATTCATTTTTTTAAAACATACTTGCCCACGCGTTCAGTTGGGTTGCGTTTTTTTTATTTATTTATTTACGTAGGCAATACAAACAAGATTGATAAGATGGGCGCAGATCAATCGATGATGTTCTCCAGCAGTATGGATCACGCACCGCCCCGCACGCTTTCTTGCTTCGCCACCGCGCACTGCTCACGTTTTTGCTCTTCAAACTTGCGCCGCACCACACTGCTTTGCATTATTGTAGGATTGCCGTAGCTTTCAGGAGCAAGTTTCTTAAGCAAAGGCGCCGTGATAGTGCTAATATTGAACAAGATGAATAACATTCAACATTCCAGATCGCAAGCACTGCTCACGTTTGGTTCTAAAACTCAAGCGCGCAAGACTGCTGTGTTTCTAAAACTTCGCCTTAAACCACGAATGCTTGGTCGCGCACTGTCAAACGCTGATATTGAACAAGATGAATAACATTCAACATTCCAGACTCATGTGCGCCCCCCCTCGGCGCGTGAGGTTTCTTTTCTTTGGGCGCGTGGAGTTTCGAGACTATGGGTCGCGCACTGCTCCATATGCTTCTTAAAACTTTGCCTTAAACCATGAATGCTTGGTCACACCACCGTTAGCGCTACAACAGATGTATGACAAGAATATGTTTCTTTATTTTTATTTTTTTAAACAATGCGCATATATTTGCCTTAATTCTTCTTTCTTTTGCTGTGACTAATTTCTTTTGCTCACAATGGCGTGGGTTTCTCTTACATAATGTCAAACAAAATATTTTCTCTTCTGACTTTTTCCACCGGGTTTGATGGAGGAAGTTACGAGGATTAATTCGACTTCCTCTCATCCCGGGTAGTGGCTTAACTGCCAGGGGAAATGGGAAAAGTAACGGGCAATTGCCAACGGGAATGGCAAAATGGGTTGGCAATCCCCGTCCAATTTCCCCATGTGGGAAATTGGGGAATTTTATGCCCGTTTGCCAATCCATGATTTGGCAATTGGCAAAGGAAAACTCAGCGCTGCAAGGGAAATTTGAAGGAAATTGCCAGAAAGTGGAAATCCGGTTTGGGATGCCAACCCTAAGCATTGAAACAAAAGCTAACTTCCCGCACCAAAACTTGTTTGATGAATCTTAATTTATATTTATTTAATTAAATACTCCTTAAGTGATTAATTTAATCGTACAAGGAGCAATTAATTAATTAAATATTAATTAATTATTTTAATGTATTTTAATACGTTTTATAGCCCAAGGGAAGAGTTCTTGCCCGAAAATCACGAAAAGACCGAAACGATCACAAAAATAAGACGAAAGACCAATGAACGATCAAAAATAAGACGATCGCAAGGAGTCCAATGAACCATGCAAAGTAATACTTTTCAAAATTTTCTCAAATTTTGTAGGGTGGGCATTGGTTATAGTTTTGGTGGAGGGTGACACTTTTCACCCTCCCATTGGCTTGTGTGGTGGTCGCTTTTCCTTCTTAATCCCTCTTGTTTATGGTTATGGGGTTCTTTTCTTGCAAAAATTCGGGGGAGCATTGTGTTTTTGGAAAAGCTTAGAGAGCGATCTGGTGAATTTGTGAACCAATTTGGTATTAAATTTTGGCTTTAATTGCAAGGTAGGATCTTGCTCATTTTCACTTCTTACTTGGTTATGTAATTAAATTGTTGCATGTGAAAATATTGCTTGTAAGAAATGGAAAATTTGAATGTTTAAATATTGGTTTAATTTACTCCATCCACCCTTGAGGGGTGTGGATTTTGGAGCTTGTTTGGGAAGAGGAAGAAATCCCTTCTTTATTAAATTTCACTGCTTGTTGGTTAGGCTTGAATTTTTTTGATTTACCTAACTACATTTGTTTTGTAGGTAGGGGTTGATTTCCATTTGGTTTGGAAATCAACCCCTATCTCTATTTAAGGAATTTTGGAGTTTGAAAACCCTTAATGGAAAGGGGAATAGAGTGATAAGGGTTGAAATTTGTACGGAGAGATAATGGGATATTTAGTGCTAAATTTGGAGGCTTATTAGTTTCTTAGTTGGGATTATTTCATTCCCTCTTCCCATGAATGAATCTTGGTGATTCTCTTTGTTGTTTTGCCTTGGTGTAATTTACTTGGAATGCAATTTTGAAACCTTGTTTGAATGTGAACAAATTCTTTTCACCTTAGTGTTGGTTGGAGTTATGTTTTCCTATTTCCCATGGGCTTGGATGGAGGCTAGCATATTTTCTTAGTTTCCTTGGAGGCATGTGATGATGCCATATGGTTTAGTGGTCAACCAATATTACTTTTATGGCTGTTTTGAATATTTCTTGTGTTGTTTTGGAGCTTGGAATGAAGCTACTTTTGGGAGTAGATTACAATTTCTCTTAATGTTGGAAAGTTGTTTAAATTTTCAAAATAAATTCCCATGTTATCTTCACTTTAGTGGAGGGCTTATAACTTGAATTTTAAGTTGTTTTTATTTCTTATCATTTCAAAGAAAAATGTATAAATTAGACCTCCAAATCTGAAATATTGTAATATTGAAATGGTGTTTGAAAAACTCATGAAAGGATTTGTTTTTGGCTGTTTAAAAGTGCATTTTGTTTGTTTTTATAAAATTGGGTTTCACCTTGATTTCAAAGGTTATGAGTTGTTATAATCCTTTTTCTCCCTCTTTAAACCTTACTTTTGGAAATGAAATAAATCAATTTAAGGGATAAAGTAAATTTAGAATGTTTATGGTAAATTTGGAATGAAATTATCTTTCCTTTTCTCATAACTTAAATCTAAAACTTATGTACTTAACATTCCCTTCAAAAGAGCTAAGAAATAGTTTTCATACTTGTTTTATTTCATGATAGATCAAATTATAATCTTACGGCATGGAAATGACTTAATACAAATTGTATTATTCGAAAACATCATATTATGCAAACAATTTGTTTAATATATATAAAAGAAAAATTGTAGAGTGGGGAGGGTGGGATGACTATCCCAACTCGTCCCCACTCCCCCCTATCAAGATGTTGGGTTGTCGCGCATATGCCACAACCCATTCCCCTCACCCTCACCCCCACAACCACATCGAGGTCGTGGCCTTCCCTCACTGCTCCATCCCCACATGCCTTGGGACAACCCATCTAAACAAGACATGTGGCAATTTAGACTCACCCACCCATGCAAAACAAAAATTGTGTGTGTGTGTGTGTGTGTGTGTGTGTGTGTGTGTGTGTGTGTGTGTGTGTGTATACACATGCGCACGCCACAAGACGCACACACACACACACATATACATGTGTGTGTGTATGTATGTATCTATTTGTATGAATATAAATTTGGATTTGTAACTTCACACAAATAAAATAATCATTCACAAATTTGCTCTGTGGAAGAGCCATTATCAATAGGAATTACGAAACTTGCATATCCTTTCATGGATCAATTAATAACCAAAGAATAAGAAATGGATTTTTAATCCCACAAAACAATACTCAGATCATACCCTATTGGGTTCAAAATAGAATGAAAATAATAAATGGAGTGATTCCACCATTTTTAGCATGTTTAAGCTCCATGTGAGCTTCCCTCTTTTCCTCTATCCTGCAAACCTAAAACGAAACCAAATAAAACCTTGCAACAAACTGAAATGAGAGAATGATAAAAGAATACAAGGATTTTAGGTTTTATGAGAACCTATGAAATTTTAGTGTTTTAACATCCATTAGTGGAGAGCTTTTCAAATTTAAGGGCTCCTCTCATTTAATTTAATTTTAACTTAAGGGTTATAAGGTTGCCCTCACTTTTGAATTTAATTTTGAATCCCTTTTTAATTTGTGCAATTAATCTTTTGAAAGGCATGGGTCCATTTAGGGAACTAAATTGGACCCATGACCATTTTAACCACTAGTGGGCTTTCTGTTGTCACTTTATCGTTTTCAAAATGATTATTATTGTCGTGATTAATTAAACTATTATAATCCATCCCGACGCGATAAGCTAAAATATTCCGTCACATTAAATCATCATTGACACTTTAAAAACACTTTATTATTCTAAAATCGCATAGGTGGCGTTACACTAACTCTACATCTTCTAATGTTGTAAATGCAATGCGGTTGAACGACGCTAATTTTGATAATATATCCCTTGTCATTTAAGCTTAAATGGCTTGGTGTCGCTTTGTCGTATTTGTGACTTAGTCACATTATGAAGTTCGTTATCATAATGTGTTATCTTAAATCACTCGCATATACTTAAAAAAATTATTAGCATCATTATTATCTTAATGTCATTTCTTGGGATTTAATCGTTATCTTTGGACATTTTGGACCTCATGTTGAACGGGCGCAACATATGGTATCGAGCTCGCCAACACCGGATGCTCTAGGGTTTATTTTTAGATTTTGGTAGCTTAAGTTAGGTAAAACCACTTTTTTAAATGGTTTCCACAAAAATACTAATGTGTTGTTTTTCCCTCATGCAGATGACATGGTGCGGTACGGTGAGGTTCAACAGTGACTCAACGTCATGAGCAATCACTTCTAGAGATTCGTAAAGATGATTTTGGGCCACAGATCCTGGATGCACTTCAACAGATGATGGGAGTCCTTTAGGATTTACTTCTCACACATCCTGAGCTTTTTGAGGAGGATAGTCAACATGACAGTGGGGTACACCCATATGAGTGCTCACAATCTGCCACCCACGTTAAAATTCCTTCACACTGGAGAGGTATTACAACCCTACAATTTATATTTAGAGGGTAGTAGAGACACATCCTCATGGGCATGTAGTAGGTGGTGTTATTCGAGATCTTTTGTGACTTCAACCACCCATGTATGAAGGCACGATTGATGGTCTTGGTGCCAAGCCATGGCTTCTAAGTTTGGACAGATTCTTTGGCTTACATCCTTATGAGAGCAATGTCAAATCTCACCTTTCCACATACCCCCTCTACGATATAACAACTGTTTAGTGGAGGAATGAGGAGCAGAAGCTCCATTTAACGTGAAAGAATGTTACTTACAAGCTATTTGAGGAGCATTTCTAGGATTGTTATATGTTAAATCATTTCATTTAGAAAAGGTTCAATGAGTTTCATGATCTACGAAAGGGGTCCAACATAATAGCCCAATATAAGTTTCAATTTTTGGATGGAGTTCCTCTGTGAGTATGATGTGGATATCTAGTACATCAAGGGGAAGGATAATGTCATCACAGATGCGTTAAGTAGGTAGTGACATGAGATTTCTTCCTTGACATTACAATCAAACCTCGAGGTAGGATACTTCAACATATTTCAGTAACAAATTATGTGACGGTGCAAGTGAGTGGTAGAGTCTTAATGTCCCTTGAGGGAAAGTTGTAGACACAAAATCATGCACTTGGGTACATTTCTAGGTCATAAAAGCATACTAACATTTACATGATTCGTAAGTAAGAAAACTAGTGGTTGATAACTATCTTTGTCCTCTTTTCTTTATTTCTTGTTTTCTATTTGGTCTTACACACCCTATAACCCAGTCATATTTTTACTTATTTATCTTTTATGACTTCAAACACCAACACCAAGCTAGGACAACAACACCCAAGTGCTCTTGTCCCCTTTGGGTGCCCCTGACCCTTTCTCACCTTAATCTCTCCTTTTGGGTCTCTTTTATCTTTTGGGAATATTTTTCACTTATGAATCGTCCTTTGAGTTATCAATTACGAAATTCAAACAAGCAAATCATATAAATACAAAGTTATGTTCCCAAAATCAAGGACCAAACACTAATTATTACTATCATCACCTAAGTTTGCATTCAAAAGGCACCTAAAGCACTCTAAACGTATCCATCTAGCATCCAATCAAGGGACAAGGGCTGCATGCTTATGCATACACAATATTGGAAGGGGAAATTCATTCTATTCCATCCACACATTTTACTACATTGTTACATTCTAGCTACAACCCGCTATCAAGTGCAACTTGCACAAGAGCATCCTAGGGCACAATTTCTACACACACTCAAAAGAACTACATAGAGTCTCGAGATATAGTTTGGCGCTCATTCGTAAGGTCACTCTCAAGGTGATTGCCAAGGTCATTCGACTCCCAATTTTACATTTTCTTTTAGGTTTGATGCGGTTTGTGGGCTTGTGTAGGTGAAATTCTCATTTGCATGTTACAAGTACCTTCGATGATCATAGTTTAAACAACTCGATTCAATAAAATCTGATTATTTTATATGAATCTAAATGCACAACTATGATATAAATGATATACAATAAAATATGAATGCTAAACAATTTATTTAATCTATTAATGAAAGGAAATAAGAGGGATAAGGAACTTACCTTGATTTTTCTTACCTTGTTATGATCTGGGACTGAATTGTGTGATGAAATAGAATAACATCATTCAATAAACCCCAAAAATGCAGCATAGGTGGAACTAGCTGGAATGGGGCTCTTGGAGAGGGATGGGGGCACCCTTGGGTGCACGGTCTTACTTCGGCACCCTAATCTGCGAAAAAGTTCGAACTTGGTTCCAATATGGTCGCTAGGGATTCACACTTGTTCACCCTTGGCCTCGTGTATATCGCACTTGGATAACCAAGATACCTGTAAACCTGCAATGAAGAAAGCACATGTAAAACCCTTAAATAAACATCAAATCCTAAAAAGAAAGATGTAAAATGAGGGGTCAGACTATCCTTAGCCACCACAATGGTGGACTTACAACTGAGCATTGCACTACATCTCAGACCCAATGTAGTTCTGTGTGCTTGTGTGTGTAATAGTGTTCCTGAGTCGCCCTCGTGCCAATGACACCAATATAGGGGCAATAACTAGATAAAAATGCAAATGTGTGGATGGAATAGAATGAACTCCCCTTCCTATGCAATGTGTATCTGAGTAATAGCCCAAATGCAATCCCTTGCTCTATGTAGATAGATATCCCTTGATAAGAATAGTTTGCCCATATAATGGTATATATGTTATGTTTATATAGGGATCTCTTGTTCGAATTTCAACACTAATGACTTGACATGTCGACTAGGGGGATGAGAGGGAAAACCAAAAATACCGAGCTCAAATGTCAAAAATAAAACCAAATACAAAGAGGAAAAGGGTGCCCAAGATGGACAGGGGTGCTTGGCGCTACCATCCAACCCTGGGCACTAGTTTCCAAAGACCAGTGATGACAGATGAGTGAGAACTGACAGACATGGATCCTTGAGACATGACCATAACTGTGTGTATCAGTGATAAGTGTGTAAGACAAATAGTAATAAAGACCAACAAGAAAAATGGATGAACTATGGAATGGGTCATCAATGAATAATTTTCTTATGCAAGATCCATATATAAAACAATATACTTGGTGGTATAATAATAATAGTAAGTGCGTGTATGATCCGAATCGAATTTCATGTGGAGCAGTGCTAATGATGGGTGAAGAGGTGGTGGGAAACAAAAATGCCGAGGGTTATAGAAGCCAATGTGTAGTAGTAGCGTGACGTGGTGGATGAGATGGTGCAGCAATGGATGGATTAGATGAAGAGCACATATGAGTAATAACCTGTGGCGGTGGATGAATAATGACCTTAGAACTTTCTAAATGAGTGAACTCAACTAGAGTAACAACATGCCTACGAGGGAGTGGAGATATAGACCACTCACATAAGTGATAACCAAAGGAAATGATTCCCTTATCTTCTAATCGTTGCAAGTGGTCATGAAGGGCATAAGATTCACTGTCCATATGGCCATTGATATGGCGATAGTTGCAATAAGGTCTATCATGTTGTCATTAGAAGCGATGTGGTAGATGGTGCTGATTAGAAGGTAAGCGGATTAAACGCTTGTCAAGCAAGGCACACATCACATCATGGGGTCTAGTGTGATGCAAAAAAATTAATGGTCCTCACGAAATAGGTGTAAAATTCATAGGTATATCCCGACGCGGAGTAGGAGATGGAGGATGTGTAGGTAATGGAGTAGACTAAACTTGTTTACAAGGTGGAGGAGATGAAGACCATGTAGGATGCTCAACAAATGGGAGTGGAGAAGAACTAGATGATGTAGTAGTAGTAGTAATAGGAGGAGGATCTATAACATGTGTAGCAATGAGATCTTGTTCTAAATCAATGACCATATAACATAAAAGTGTGAATGATTCACATGTGTCATATTGCAATCATTTTTAAGGGAGGAATCAAACCGCGACAAAAGATAAATTGCTTCTCTAATTCAATAGGCTGGAAGACTAGTTGGTGCATGCAAGCATTGAATCATAAAATTTAATCAATGATAGGTTTAGTTTTCCCTGATGTAAGTTAGGTAGATGATCATATGTGACTCTAGGGCCATTGTTGACTATGAATTGACAAATAAAAGCTTCTTCCATCTCACAATAGGTACTAATAGATCCAAAGGGTAAATGTGTGTACCATTAGAGAGCATCATCTATGAGACTATGGTGAAATGATTTAAGTAATAATCGATCATTGGAATATGAAGCCATAGCCATACGATAATGCTTGAGATGTAAGTATGGATTTCCAGTACCATCAAAACATGAAAATGTAGGCATAACAAAATCCTTAGGAAATGTTGAGTTGTGAATATTTTTGGGAATAGGATTGTCGTGCAATGAATTATTATCAATGGAAGCGTAATAGGCCTTGCTTTCTAATGTGAGATATTGGACCTAAGACTGTAAGTGACCAACAACATGCATGAGGGACAAGATATCCTGTGAAGGAATAGTAGAGGATGGAAATAATGTGTTAAGTGGTTGCAATTTTCCATTATGAGTAATCATAAGAATATCAAGAGGAGACATAAGAGATTCTCGATGCTAAGGGAACACTATATATTGGTGTTGAAGAAGTAATAGATGGCAAAGGACATGGAACATCCATACAAGAAGTAAGACTAGCATTGCGAAACATCCCTAGGATATGGAGATGAGGCGGTAGGAGGAGATGAACTAATAAAAGGAGATGAATCATGAATGTAAGATAGATGACAACGGAGCATCAGATCCACACTCAAAAATATGCAAAGAAGTAGAATTGTGACTACTAAGTGTTTCATTGAAATCAAACAAAGATTCAGATAGAAGGATATCATTAAGTGTATCATCGACATAGAATGAAGGAGTAGGAGCATAGTATGCAATGTATTATGAGAAACATTTTCAAAAATAGGAGAAGTATGAGATGCAACTAGAGTATCATTGTGACTAGTATGAGAATCATTAGGCACATGTTTATTATCATCAAGACCAAACATGAAATTAATAATATCATCATCCAATTTTTCATTATAATTTTAGGAGGGGTGCAGCTAACCGTATAATAGGGTGTGCAATGAGTGAAGCTAACCGAATCCAAAACGATGCTAATAGTAGAATTATCAAAGCTAGTAGGCACATTGCATTCGTTAGCTAAAAGTTGTTGTTGAGTATCATCCAGAAGAGTAACATCACGATATAGAGTAGTGAGTTCAACGATGGTTGCTTCATCATAAATGGGATTAATACTCACATGAGGCATGACTAGCCAAGAAGGAGAAGAGTTATCCTTAGCCATTATGGTTTTAGTGGATCCTAAGGAAAATAGTTTTAAGCTACGGGTTCAATAAAATATTATTATATATGAATCTAAATGCACAGCTATGATATAAATGATATCTAGTAAATTGTGAATGCTAAACAATTTATTTCATCTATTAATGAAAGGCCATAAGAGGGATAAGGCACTTACCTTGATTTTACTTACCTCGTTATGACCTACGACTGAATTGTGTGATGAAACAGAATAACAGACCATCATCACAAAAACCCCAAAAAAATGTAGGAGATGTGGGACTAGTGTGACCGGGGTGCCTGGAGAGGATGAGGGTACCCGTGGGAACTTGGGTCTTGCTTCGGGTGCCCCGGTCTATAGAAAAGGTTGGAACTTGGTTCCAATATGGCCATTAGGGCTTCACACTTGTTCTCCCTCCGTTGCATGTATGTCGCACTTGGATAATCGAGATACCCGTAAACTTGCAATGAAGAAAATCTGTAATGCATCCGTTTTTTTTTTAATAATAATAATAATAATAAAATAAAAGAACTAAAAATTTAAAAAAACTCATGATTCTTGTGGGGGGATTAGGGCAAAGTGGAGAAGGGCGAGTAAACTCAAGTGTGGCGTTAGGGTTTCATGCTTTTGGCTCTTGGAAGGGGCGAGTTTGGGGAGGGTGGCGGCTTGGCAAACTCCACAACCTGTTTCAGCATCCCCTAGCCGTGCCCTGATCGCAAGCATGGGCGTTTTTTGTTGCAATGCATGAGAAATAGGGTAATCTTCGCGAGATGTTCTTTATTACAAATTTCTTGGAGGCGTCGCTTCATTGTTTGACCAAATAAAAAAATGAGACAATGCTCATGGGCGCAATTTTTGCAGCAGCCAGGTGTGTGGGTTTCCTCAAGGGACAACCACATTGTTTCACCATGCAGCAAACGGGTCTCCAACTTGTTCAGTTCTCATTTTCCAACAAATTCTCAGCCTGTGTCAAAAAAAATGCACCCAGACCCGGCATGACTCCTTTCAGCGCATGGAAGATACATTTTTTTGTCAGATGTGTTAGTTGCAAGTGCACCTTGGCAGATACATATGCCAAAATGTGGAAGCTTGCGAACTGTTTGACTAAATGCAGGGAAGAAATGCGGTCCAGGAATACAATGACAATGGGGATATGCAAAAAATGGGTCTGTTAAAAAAAAAGGGCATTGAACTGTTTATTAGAATGCCTCAAAGAAATGCGGTCTCATAGAATGCTATGATTTGTAGGATGTGCAAAAAATGAGTTTGTTGAAAAGGCCTTGGAAACTTTCAAGCAGATGCAAAACCATATTCCGCAACCTTAGTTGTATTCTCCCTGTGTGTGCACCTAAATGGGAGCTTTAAATCAGTATATGGACTGGTAAAAGTGCATACAAAATGTGGAAATAAACACAAGGCATGAGAGTTGTTTGACTAAAACACCTGATAAAAATGTGGCCTGCTAGAAAGGAACGTGGTATTATAGACTGAATACATATAGTTTTGCTCAGAATAGTTTGTTAGTTTTGTATGTAAGTTGTGGATGTACAAACAAGTTAGTGCTCATAAGGATCGGTTGAGCTTGGATTCATTCATGGAGATATGTGTGCTCATAACCTACTATGGTGGGTGAAAGCCAAATTTCATAACCTTTGCAAGCATCCTAACTCCTTGTGCGGAGATGCGAAATTTTGAGCAAGATTGTTGTGTGGTGGACTTGTTGTTTGTATGCGTTCTAACTAGCTTGGGGCACCTCATACACTGCATCATCGATTAACGATTTGTTGCGAGTGGGTATGTTAAAAGCTCGAAACTTTCAAGCAACCACTTATGTTTGTTGGAAAAATTCAAGTGATCGGAAGTTGGTGTGACGTGGTGGAGGTTAGATCCAGGCTCGTGAACCGGTTGGCGAAGTGCAGGCCGAGATCTTGATGTCAACTAAAGCCTACGGCTTCGATCGACTTCGTTCTCCGGGCATGGTCCTTCTTCCCTTACCTCTCATAATTCTCGTGTTTTGTTTATCTTTTGCAACTAAATAGAATTTTAAATTATTGGGATTTTTAAATACGCTTAAAATGTCTCTTCAACTCATTGCAAAAACAATAAAGTGTCGTGTCGCAACTCTCACGACCATTATAACTCACCTACTTTAAACCATGAAATATCACCCTCGCTTCAGATGATTTAGAAAACTCTTACCCTTCTTGATCGCTCCAATATCGTTTTGTTGACCAGACAAATTTGACTCTCCATTGATTAAGTTGACCTTCTTCCTGCTTAAAATAGTTAAATTTTGCATTTTTCAAAGACTCACTAAGTACCCTTCGCAACTCTGGAAACGAGATGTGAAGTTTCATTCATGTACCTTGGTATACGAGGAGTCGCCTTGATTTTTGGTTTGACCCGAAATGATCATATGACATCCTTTTGACGCTCTTATAGGAGCCCTGTTACACCAGTTTACAATAGAGAGTTGTTAAAACTAGAAAGTTGGCTTTCGTTTGGGACCACCATTTGAAACCCGGAAAGAGAAATCACATTCCGTCTTCGCAAACCTCTAGCATTTATACTAGACAAATGCATGGAACATTCAACATAGGAAAGAGCACTTTTCAGGATAGTTTGGCGAAGCCATTTTGTAGGCCCCCGTCGTCAGTTTTGACGAGGAGGTCAAACTGGACCAATTTCTTCTTGTCGCTTCTAGAAAACGTGTCGCCATTTGAAAATAGTTTACTAGTTCTCAGTCCCGTCGACTCTGATGAACTCTCCTTATATAGGGGAACTAGTAGGAAATGTCCCGTTGCGTGCTCCTCCATCGAACGTCGTCTTTGGACGCGGTTTTCTTGGCCCTCGAGCTAACTTTTGTCATTTTACAACTGGGTCAACTACTGACAAGGTAGCCGCCCCTAAGATTAGCCGCCAGACGTAAACCGTTCACTCTTTTTCAATTCTGTTAGTTGTTATGAACTCCTGGTATATCTGGGGACACGTAGAAAGATAGTTGTGTTGTGCGTGTTCATTGGGAGATAACCTTTGGAAGCGCTTAGCCTCCAAACTCATTTTGTACATTTTGTAGCTAGTGAGAAAATGTAAAAATAGAAAACTCATGGACCCTTGTAGGGTTTCAAATCACCTCGAAAACTTTTAACACATGCAAAAATTGTTTAAAATGCTTAGTGTATCATTGTGTGAAATAGAACTTTTGACAAAATGGTGTTTTCTCTCAACTCGATGATCTCTCCTTATATAGGGAACTAGTAGCGAGATGTCCCGTTGCATGCTCCTCCATTGAACGCCGTCTTTGGGCGCGGTTTTCTTTAGCCCTCGAGCTAACTTTTTGTCATTTTACAACTTGGTCAACTACGACCAGTAACACTAGAAGATTAGCTGCCAGACACAAACCGTTTGCTCTTTTTCAATTCCGTCAGTTGCTATGAACTCCTGGTATATCTAGGGACACGTAGAAAGATAGTTGTGGTGTGCGTGTTCATTGGGAGATAACCTTTGGAAGCAGTTTCTTAGCCTCCGAGCTCGTTTTGTACGTTTTGTAGCTAGTGAGAAAATGTAAAAATAGAAAACTACGTGACCCTCGTAGGGTTTCCAAATCACCCTGAAAACTTTTAACACATGCAAATAACTGTTTAAAACCCTTAGTGTATCTGTTGTGTGAAATAGAACTTTTGACAAAATGGTGTTTTCTCTCTCTTCCCTTCTCTTTCTCTCTCCTGGGTTACAAAATGAAGAAGAAAAATGAAATGCAATGAATACATGTTTCTAGACTTTTTATTTCGATTGGCAAATTGTAATTATTGTCTGATGTAAATGGGAAACTGAAAAATGACAATTATGATTGATTAGGTTGGATGCCATGCTAGCGAATTATCACTGATATCATGCTCACGTGGGTTTTGTAGGATGGATGATTGACGACGCAAAAGGTGATGTGTAATTTTAATTATTGTAATTGTAATTTTTATAGGTCATTGTAAAATGAATAACTACCTAATGTAGTCTCTTGTTACAGAAAAGTTATAATTAGAATTTGTTAATATGTAGGAGATGCTAGTTTTAGGGATAACTTAGGAAATGTGCTTCTAATCATCGGTTCAATTTGTTCTTAGTTGTGTATGGCAAAAAAAAAAAAGGTTTGATTTATACATAGTAAATTGAAATTGAAGATAATATCTTGTAGTACCTTCTCAGTATTCAATAAATGACTAAATTAATTACTGGGTCATCTTCTTACCTTGTAAACTTAATAAAGAGCTTTAATGGGAACACTCAACATTAATAAATTATTCGTGCATAACTTTCCTGCATGTGTGATTCTTTTTTTACCATATAAGGAATTAAATCGTAGAATGACCTTAAACTTGCGCTCGATGTGACCTTCTAGGTTAGGTAAATACAACCCCTAGCTGGAGTTTACCGTCTGAGTCTTTATGTCTAGCGACATTGTCGTGAACCCATGTTTAGGAATGTCCTGGTCCCACCTACCCAGAGTATGCGGTTTCCTTCTAGATTTGGTAATCGCGAGAAGAATGTTCTCTCTTTAGGTCCGACACCAGGCTGAGTGGTGAAGATCACCTTGGAAGTCACCTTATGAGTCCTTGTTAGAAGGAATGACTAAGCGGTGTAACCTTCCCATCTGTGGAGTAGGTAGAGATATTACTCCCTTGTATCCTATTGGATTTCCGGGCCTTACGAAATTAGATCTAGAAATTAACTTCATCAATGAATGAAATCCTGTTGGATCCAAACAACCTAAATGAAGATCACGATATAGTTGTTCTATGTCTTGCATTCTCGTTAGTGAACCCTTTTGTCCCTCATAGATAAATGTCTTGTCTTGGGCTTGTGAAAATTTAGTGCCTTGATCTTTCACGAAAGGATTATAGGGTAAATACATTTTAACCTTAATCACACCTATAATAGAGATTGAAGCCCTGGGAGAAACTAGAATTAAACTTAACCATGTGCTTCTTTAATATGTCAGATAAGTACTTTTGTAACTCTTGTGTTTAAAACGATAGTAATAATGAGATCCTAGTGCGACGCGAAAGTAACTCATATGAGAGTAAAACCAAAATTTGAGGTTAGGAATAATGTCACTGGGAGTCCTTAAGACTTATTTTAAACATCTTCATGTGTTACAAAGAATATAAATTGCCTTGGTGCGACCAAACGTCGAGAAAACAAAAGATATACATATAAAAATCAAATTTGGAATTCAACAAATTATTGAACTATAATAATAATGGTAGCGAAATAACTATTCCGTGATCGATGGATGTTCTTGGGGAAAAAATCTATTTCAATCTATGTCTTCCTTAATCCCAAGATTTCATCCTGACATCACGTTAGGTTCACTTGTGTAACAAGGTTAAATTCTAAACTTTGAATAAGCATTTTGGGAAGCCTAATCTTAACATAAGAATGAGAGAGTTAGAATTTTGTATAAAATTTGAAGTATGGAAAATACTTATGTAAGTTATGAAGATTTGTCATAAGGGTAAAGAGCAAATTAAATGGTTGAACAATAAGTGAACTGTGAAATGAATTTTCAGAACATGTAGGTGGAAAAAGGGAGAAAATCATGCTTACCTAATAATGATCTTGGAAAGTTAGCCGTAACTAAAATACATTTAAAGTAACGATATGTCGTGGGTTTGCCGTTCCTAAAGTCACGTTTCTTGTGGTTGGGTCTTTGCTAGTATTATTCGTTCGTCGGGAAAAGTGTGGCATCGACGTGCCGATGTCATCTGCATGTGTCTATGTGAGTCGATGACTTATGTGATTGTCGCATGTGCGTCGAGTCCTGTACTTGGAGCCCTTCTGTGTTGTGTGTAGCGTGTATTGTAAGTCAAAAAAATATCCTGGTATTTTACTGTTGTATTTGGGTGTGTAAAATGTGGGCACTACATATGGTATTAGAGCAGAGGTTCATGCTCTCGAACCTCTGGGATGGATTGGAGTTGTGATGATTTTGCAGGATAGTGATGGTGTTTCATGACGGGTTGCATGATGGTGATGGTGTTTCATGATGGTGATAAAAACCTGGAAGAGTAATGTGTTTTAAGAGTGATGTGATCTATGTCGTAATTGTGATAGTGTGAACGCACATGAGGTGTATGTCACTTAGTGCGCTTTTGTTATCATGTTGATGTGCTGGGGATGGGAGTATTCTCTCTCCTTCGTGTGGATTCTATGAAGAGTCCACGTGTGAATTACTTGCTTGGAATGTGTAAAAGAATTCTAATGTGGATGACGGGGTGTTGGAGCATTGTGGCATATTGTGATATGTGGGTGTGTCGATATGTGGTATGACTGGATTGATGTAAAGTGAATTGAATTGTATCATGATGTTTTACCATGTTTTGAAGAAATGTGTGTATCACTTTGTATGTAGTAAATGAATGTTATGTTGTGATGTTACTATGTCCATCGTATGTATGATTTGTGTAATATGGGATGGTTCATGTCGTGACTTAGGGGCATATGGTGAGTATGATCCCTAGTGTACGTGATTGCACTTTGGGTGCATGATGTGATAATGTGATGTATCGTAACCCGTGAAAGTAGTGATTGTGTTATACCCTGTATATATATACCATGCGTAATACATTATGGTTGTTGTGTGTGAATTACCATTGTGTTAGTGATGTAGTTATGTGTATGTCGTGGACCCTACACTAGACGACCCTAAGGGGATGAACTGTCAAGAGTGTATGTGTGGAGAGAGGAGGCATGGACCAGGTTTTCATAATCTTGAGCCGAGTACGAGTGAGGAAGTGGAGTCTTATATAGACTGAAAATCCACTTCTATCTGTTTAGTATACTTCGAGCTTGCTCAGTATATTGTGGGTGCGCACCACCTTAGGCTCAACTTATGCAACCTTGTGTCCCCTGCTCTTTCCTATTGGATTGTTCATTGAATAATCCTATGTGATTTTGACTATGTTGATCCTTGTGGGAGTATGGAGGAATGGTTCAGGCAGAGATGATGACAGTTACATTATTTGATTTACTCATTTCTAGTTACATGTATATTTTCACGAGCTGAGGCTCGATGTCCGAGTGCCAGCAACTCAATGAGTACCCCTTTGGTGGTGGTATGAGGCCACATAGTGATTGTGATGTGCTATTTTCTCATTACGTATTTTATTCATAAATTAATCTTTCTCTTTTCGCTAGAACCAACCGTTTTCTTGATTGACATGTTCTTATATTTTGGGCATTTATTTGATCGTTGCATTAACATTTGGATTTTGCACTAACCAAGGCTAATTAGCCATTTGTTTTTCTTGGTTTTAAAACTTTCTTTTCATATTTGAGAGTTTTTGTAGCCTAGCCCAAGGCTTTTGATTTTGCCACTTGGCATTTGATTGGATTGTTATGTTGGTTCTAATGTCGTAATGTGTTGGCAGCATGGTCATGGGATTCACCATGGAGTGGTTGAACCTATGGACCCGCTTCGTTGTATAGGGGTATGCCCCAAGGAGTTACAGATAACTAGCGGGTTGTTGAACCACGAGTTATTATGTCACTTGGGTTGGGGTGACGGGGCTCTATGTGCCTAGGGCCATAGGGTGACCCGACCTCATTTAAAAGGAGAAAGGAGACGGGCCTCTATGGTTGAGTGACCTGTTATTCTTTATGGCGCTCTATGGTTGAGTGACCTGATATTCTTGATGGGGCTCTATGGTTGAGTGACCCGACTTGGTTTTGGCACTATGTTTCTTCCTCTTGGGAGGTATATGGAGATTATCTAGTGATGCTTTGGGGAGGTATATGGAGTTGTATTCTATTGCTTTTGGAGATATCTGGAGTTGTTTCGTGATGCCTTGTGATGTGTGGAGATTGGTATAGTGAGTTATGTGTACTTGTATGAGTCTTTTTGATACCTTGTTATGTATGAGGCTTGACTCTCCTCTTGGTCGGTATGGACTATTGGGTATTGTCTTGGCACTATGTTGGTGCAGTCATGGATTTTGGGGCTTGTGATACCCATTGTATATGTATCAACGTGTTGATTCTTTTGTCAGTCATATGTGTGTACTAGATCTAGGTCTAGGGCGTAATTGTTGGAAATTGATTGTTATGTGGTCTACTTGTTGTCACTCCATGGTTGGTGAAACCCTTGTGAGGTGTTACGGTCGTGAAAGTATGTAAAAGTATGCTTGTGAAAATCAGGTGTTGTGTATAACCCTGGTAGGGTGTTGTGACTGTAGTTCATGATGGGAACCCACAGGAATGAATAAACTAAAATTCTACAAAAATGAAATTTTAAAAGAACTTGAATTAAGAATAATGTTAATAGAAAGAGATTAATTAAATAACGAATAAGAGAGAACTGCCAATCTTCACAGAACCTTGAAAGTTAAAATTTCTACCTGATGTTCCTAGGGCCACCCATGTGGCCGTGATCTTGTGTTTGAAATCGTAACCTTAGAGCATACCTTCGCCCATATTCGTTCCTTGTTGTTTACCATTTCTCCTTCTTCATTATATGTCGCATCGAGGACGATGCTTTCTTAAGGGGAGGAGAATGTAATGCCTCCGTTTTTTTAAATAATAAAAATAAAAATAAAATAAAATAAAAGAACTAAAAATTTAAAAAACCCGTGATTCTTGTGGGGGTGGATTAGGGCAAAGTGGAGAAGGGCGAGTAAACTCAGGGTGGCGTTAGGGTTTCATGCTTTTGGCTCTTGGAAGGGGTGAGTTTGGGGAGGGCGGCAGCTTGGCAAACTCCACAACTTGTTTCAAAGATCCCCCAACCACGCGGATCGCGCAAGCATGGGCTTTTTTTTTTGCAATGCATGAGAAACAGGGTAATCTTCACCAGATGTTGCTGTTACAAATTTCTTGGAGGCGCCGCTTCATTGTTTGACCAAATAAAAAATGAGACAATGCTCATGGGCGTGATTTTTGCAGCAGCCAGGTGGCGTGGGTTTCCTCAAGGGACAACCACACTATTTCACCATGCAGCAAACGGGTCTCCAACTTGTTCAATTCTCATTTGTCAAAAATTATCATCCTTGTCAAAAAAAAAAACACACCTGCACTGGGCATGACTCCTTTCAGCGCATGGAAGATAAATTTTTTGTCAGATGTGTTAGTTGCAAGTGCCTTGGCAGATACATATGCCAAAATGTGGAAGCTTTGAACTGTTTGACTAAATGCAGGGAAGAAATGCGGTCTAGGGACTGCAATGACAATGGGATATGCAAAAAAATGGGTCTGTTAAAAAAAAGGGGCGTTGAACTGTTTATTAGAATGCCTCAAAGAAATGTGGTCTCATAGAATGCTATGATTTGTAGGATGTGCAAAAATGAGTTTGTTGAAAAGGCCTTGGAAACTTTCAAGCAGATGCAAAACCATATTCCGCAACCTTAGTTGTATTCTCCCTATGTGTGCGCCTAAATGGGAGCTTTAAATCAGTATATGGACTGGTAAAAGTGCATACAAAATGTGGAAATAAACACAAGGCATGAGAGTTGTTTGACTAAAATGCCTGATAAAAATGTGGCCTGCTAGAAAGGAACGTGGTATTATAGACTGAATACATACAGTTTTGCTCAGAATAGTTTGTTAGTTCTGTATGTAAGTTGTGGATGTACAAACAAGTTGGTGCTCATAAGGATCGGTTGAGCTTGGATTCATTCATGGAGATATGCGTGCTCATAACCTACTATGGTGGGTGAAAGCCAAATTTCATAACCTTTGCAAGCATCCTAACTCCTTGTGCCGAGATGCGAATTTTGGAGCAAGATTGTCGTGTGGTGGACTTGTTGTTTGTATGCATTCTAACTAGCTTGGGGCACCTCATACACTACATCATCGATTAACAGGATTTGTACGAAGTGGGTATGTTAAAAAGCTTAGAAACTTTCAAGCAACCACTTATGCTATTGGAAAAATTCAAGTGATCGGAAGTTGGTGTGACGTGGTGGAGGTTAGATCCAGGCTCGTGAACCGGTTGGCGAAGTGCCCGAGCAAGATGTTGAACCAAAGCCTGCGGCTTCGACCGACTTCGTTCTCCAGGCATGGTCCTTCTTCCCTTACCTCTCATAATTCTCGTGTTTTGTTTCTCTTTTGCAACTAAATAGAATTTTAAATTATTGGGATTTTTAAATACAATTAAAATGTCTCTTCAACTCATTGCAAAACAATAAAGTGTCGTGTCGCAACTCTCAAAGCCATTATAACTCGCCTACTTTAAACCATGAACTATCACCCTCGCTTCGAGATGATTTAGAAAACTCTTACCCTTCTTGATCGCTCCAATATCGTTTTGTTGACTAGAAAATTTGACTCTCCATTGATTAAGTTGACCTTCTTCCTGCTTAAAAATAGTTAAATTTTGTATTTTTCGAGACTCACTAAGTACCCTTCGCAACTTTGGAAACGAGATGTGAAGTTTCATTCATGTACCTTGGTATACGAGGAGTCGCCTTGATTTTTGGTTTGACCCAAAACGATCATATGACATCCTTTTGACGCTCTTATAGGAGCCCTGTTACACCGGTTTACAACAGTAGAGAGTTGTTAAAACTAGAAAGTTGGCTTTCATTTGGGACCACCATTTGAAACCCGGAAAGAGAAATCACGTTCCGTCTTCACAAACCTCTAGCGTTTATACTAGACAAATGCATGGAACATTCAGCATAGGAAAGAGCACTTTTCGGGATAGTTTGGCGAAGCCATTTTGTAGGCCTCCTAATCGCAGTTTGACGAGGTCAAACTGGACCAATTTCTTCTTGTCGCTCCAGAAAACGTGTCGCCATTTGAAAATAGTTTACTAGTTCTCAGTCCCGTCGACTCTGATGAACTCTCCTTATATAGGGGAACTAGTAGGAGATGTCCCGTTGCATGCTCCTCCATCGAACGTCGTCTTTGGACGCGGTTTTCTGGGCCCTCGAGCTAACTTTTGTCATTTTACAACTGGGTCAACTACGACCAGTAGCTAGAAAGATTAGCCACCAGACGCAAACCGTTCGCTCTTTTTCAATTCCGTCAGTTGCTATGAACTCCTGGTATATCTGGGGACACGTAGAAAGATAGTTGTGGTGTGCGTGTTCATTGGGAGATAACCTTTGGAAGCAGTTTCTTAGCCTCCGAGCTCGTTTTGTACATTTTGTAGCTAGTGAGAAAATGTAAAAATAGAAAACTGCGGACCCTCGTAGGGTTTCCAAATCACCCTGAAAACTTTTAACACATGCAAATAATTGTTTAAAACCCTTAGTGTATCTGTTGTGTGAAATAGAACTTTTGACAAAATGGTGTTTTCTCTCTCTTCCCTTCTCTTTCTCTCTCCTGGGTTACAAAATGAAGAAGAAAAATGAAATGCAATGAATACATGTTTCTAGACTTTTTATTTCGATTGGAAAATTGTAATTATTGTCTGATGTAAATGGGAAATTGAAAAATGACAATTATGATTGATTAGGTTGGATGCCATGCCAGCGAATTATCGCTGATATCATGCTCACGTGGGTTTTGCAGGATGGATGATTGACGACGCAAAAGGCGATGTGTAATTTTAATTATTGTAATTGTAATTTTTATAGGTCATTGTAAAATGAATAACTGCCTAATGTAGTCTCTTGTTACAGAAAAGTTATAATTGGAATTTGTTAATATGTAGGAGATGCTAGTTTTAGGGATAACTTAGGAAATGTGCTTCTAATCATCGGTTCAATTTGTTCTTAGTTGTGTATGGCAAAAAAAAAGGGTTTGATTTATACATAGTAAATTGAAATTGAAGATAATATCTTGTAGTACCTTCTCAGTATTCAATAAATGACTAAATTAATTACTGGGTCATCTTCTTACCTTGTAAACTTAATAAAGAGCTTTAATGGGAACACTCAACATTAATAAATTATTCGTGCATAACTTGCCTGCATGTGTGATTCTTTTTTTACCATATAAGGAATTAAATCGTAGAACGACCTTAAACTTGCGCTCGATGCGACCTTCTAGGTTAGGTAAATACAACCCCTAGCTGGAGTTTACCATCTGAGTCTTTATGTCTAGCGACATTGTCGTGAACCCATGTTTAGGAATGTCCTGGTCCCACCTACCCAGAGTATGCGGTTTCCTTCTAGATTTGGTAATCGCGAGAAGAATGTTCTCTTTTAGGTCCGACACCAGGTTGAGTGGTGAAGATCACCTTGGAAGTCACCTTATGAGTCCTTGTTAGAAGGAATGACTAAGCGGTGTAACCTTCCCATCTGTGGAGTAGGTAGAGATATTACTCCCTTGTATCCTATTGGATTTCCGGGCCTTACGAAATTAGATCTAGAAATTAACTTCATCAGTGAATGAAATCCCTGTTGGATCCAAATGACCTAAATGAAGATCGCGATATAGTTGTTCTATGTCTTGCATTCTCGTTAGTGAACCCTTTTGTCCCTCGTAGATAAATGTCTTGTCTTGGGCTTGTGAAAATTTAGTGCCTTGATCTTTCACGAAAGGATTATAGGGTAAATACATTTTAACCTTAATCACACCTATAATAGAGATTGAATCCCTGGAGAAACTAGAATTAAACTTAACCATGTGCTTCTTTAATATGTCAGATAAGTACTTTTGTAACTCTTGTGTTTAAAACGATAGTAATAATGAGATCCTAGTGTGACGCGAAAGTAACTCATATGAGAGTAAAACCAAAAATTTGAGGTTAGGAATAATGTCACTGGGAGTCCTTAAGACTTATTTTAAACATCTTCATGTGTTACAAAGAATATAAATTGCCTTGGTGCGACCAAACGTCGAGAAAAAAAAAGATATACATATAAAAAAATCAAATTTGGAATTCAACAAATTATTGAACTATAATAATAATGGTAGCGAAATAACTATTCCGTGATCGATGGATGTTCTTGGGGAAAAAGCTATTTCAATCTATGTCTTCCTTAATCCCAAGATTTCATCCTAACATCACGTTAGGTTCACTTGTGTAACAAGGTTAAATTCTAAACTTTGAATAAGTGTTTTGGGAAGCCTAATCTTAACATAAGAATGAGAGAGTTAGAATTTTGTATAAAATTTGAAGTATGGAAAATACTTATGTAAGTTATGAAGATTTGTCATAAGGGTAAAGAGAAAATTAAATGGTTGAACAATAAGTGAACTGTGAAACGAATTTTCAGAACATGTAGGTGGAAAAAGGGAGAAAATCATGCTTACCTAATAATGATCTTGGAAAGTTAGCCATAACTAAAATACATTTAAAGTAACGATATGTCGTGGGTTCGCCATTCCTAAAGTCACGTTTCTTGTGGTTGGGTCTTTGCTAGTATTCGTTCATCGGGAAAAGCGTGGCATCGACGTGCTGATGTCGTCTGCATGTGTCTATGTGAGTCGATGACTTATGTGATTGTCACATGTGCGTTGAGTCCTGTACTTGGAGCCCTTGTTGTGTTGTGTGTAGCATGTATTGTAAGTCAAAAAAATTATCCTGGTATTTTACTGTTGTATTTGGGTGTGTAAAATGTGGGCACTACAAAAACACCATAAAAACCCTCAAATAGACATCAAATCCTAGAAATGAAAGATGCAAAGTGAGGGGTTAGACTGTCCTCAACCATCACAATGGTGGACTTACAACTAATTGTTACACTACATCTCAGACCTAATGTAGTTATGTGTGTTTGTGTGTGTAACAGTGCTCCTAGGTTATCCTCGCACTAATGATGCCAAGATAGTGGGAAATAGCTAGATAAAAATGTAAATGTGTGAATGGAATAGAATGAACTCCCCTTCCTATGCAGTGTGTATGCAAAGTAATGGCCCAAATGGAGTCCCTTTCTCTATGTAGATAGCTAGCCCTTGATAATAATAGTTCTCCCATATAATGGTATGCATGCTATATTTATATAGGGATCTCTTGTTTGAATTTCAACTCTAGTGACCCAACATGTCGACTAGTACCTTGGTTGATGAGAGGAAAAATCGAAAAGACCGACCTTAAATGCCAAAATAAAACATAATACAAAGAGGAAAAGGGCACCCGGGATAGATAGGGGTTCTGGCGCTACCATCCAACCACAAGGCCGGGTGTTTAGAGATTTGTGAAGACAAATGAGTGAGAATTGACAGACATGTATCCCTAAGACCTAACCAAATTGTGTGTATGAGTGAAAAGTGTGTAAGACAAATAAAAATAAAGACCAAAAAGACAAATGGGTGGACTATGGAATGGGTCATCAATGAATACTTTTCTTACGTAAGATCCATATATAAAACAACATACTTGGCGGTATAATAATAGTATTAAGTGTGTGATTTTGTGTATATAGCAACATGTGATTAACAGAGAGCAATTGTGACACCCTTGTGACATAACTGAAACCATATTCATATCTTTTATGTAGTCACAAACTCCTAGATCCAACCACCCATGCCTAGGCACCCCTATCCTATCGTGGGTGCCTTTGTTCGTAATTGTTTGTGAGTTACAAAATTTACAAATATTAATTACAACATTGTTTTCATCATGTGCATTACTTTTCCCTACCCAAATCAGTTCCAGTTGCACATAAATTAGCTAAGTTCTTTTATCTCCCTCTCTTTCTTAGGGTTTCATACTTTAAATCTTAGTGTTCTGTGTCATTACTATATTTCAGCATTTATACATCATTTATTTCAATAGTAACTCTGCAATTAGATTTAATTCAAATTAAATTAAATCACAAGTATGTGGGTTGTACCTTAGGGTCATATGGCCTTCTTCGATTTAAGAGACACAACTACGTGCATGAACAGAGATTTGTGTAGGTTTGTTCTTTTAGATGCGCATCGAGCTCCTTATGCGGTTCATCCCGTGGTTAAGAAGATGCATGTGGACTTGAGACAGAGTTATACTTTTGGTCTTGGTTGTGCAATGATATTGTAGATTTTGTAGCCCATTGTTTTGATTTTGAGAGGGTGAAGGCCTAACATTCTCACCTCTCGGCCTTCTTTATCCATATGATATTATAGAGTAGAAGTGGGACATGGTTTCCATGAATTTTATTGTTAGTCTTCCCACTTCATCATATCATCATGATGTCATCATAGTGACGGTGAAATATCCCTTTCTAAAAAATAACAAGTCGAAGACCCTTAGCCTATTTTTGTTTCTGACGTCTAAAAGGATGTAATAAAGGAAACTAATCTTAATAATTTAATTCAAAGTGCATATTAATTTTTTTATAAGCATTTTAATAATTTATTAGTGATAAAATAATAAAAGAAAAAAATTACTTTATTTTTATTTTCCCTAGAGGAAAAATGTGACCCATATAGGGATGAAAAACAAGGGGTAAATAAATATTAAATCAAGAGGAAAATATTAAATAAATAAAAAAGTGTTGATTGGCCCTTTTAGGTGGCAAGAAAAGTTATAAAAGCAAGTCACCATATATGGAGAAGGCATCACTTTTACATATTTTTCTATCTCTAAAATTTGGTTGAGTTATTTGCTTTCCATTTTTACCTCAAAGGATGAAAACCCTTTGAAGTGTTTGCATTAGAGGATGAAAACCCTATATTTCCAAGGTTGAAGAATGAAAACTCTCCATCCTTTGTGGTAGTAATCTCTATTTAGGGGTTTCCATTTATTTTCAAGGATCTCTATTTGAATTCCAATGATTTGAAGGTCAAAGTTACAGATTTGTATGGTTTCCAACTAAAATTTTGGAACGAGATTCATAGAAATAATATTATAATATTCTTCATTAATCAACTAGAGAAAGCCATACAATTATATAGGTAGAAGTTCTCTTATAAAAAGGATCTTCTCTTAACAACTTACCCCACAATTCTCTCCACAAACTCCTATATACGTGAGTGTTAAAACAACTCACAAAAATAATATTCACCTAATATTATTTTCTACCCATATTTATTTCCCAATAATGTGAGCACTATATAATTTTCTTAACATCCCCCTTAGTGTGAACATGGGGAAAACCTAACTTTGTCCTTGCACCTGCTTTCATGATTAGGTGATTTTTATTGTAGGATGATCCGAGAATGGTGGTTTTGCAAACCCGTCGTATGGTTTTCAAATGGTTAACCACTAATCGAAAATGGTGCTTTTTCAATTAGAGTACCACAAACTAAAAATAAAGGTTTTCAAGTGGTTTACCTATAACCACATCATGATGTGCCAAGTATTATTATCAACCCTCATCACATTTCACTGTAGGGAATAACATAGGAAATTTCAATGCTCATAAACACATAGAAAATGATGACATAATGAAAATGGAACATTGGATCATGTTCCCCCTTCAATGTGAAATTTCCACTTATTCTCAGTAAACCAAACAAGAAAAATAGGAACACCGAAAAATATTAAAAGTAAACATACTCTAAAAAAATTCCACCAAACCATCTGTGAAGCCCTGTCATTGGTGACTGACGAGAGGTCGTTGATTGACCTCTAACCTTCATTTTCCTCCATCTTCCAATATGTCGTTGCTTAACTTAGCACAATGTGATCATGAAGCTCAATGGTTGTTAGGATGTCGGGTAACACCAAAAATGCATATGTAAGGCATTATTTTAATTTTTACAATAGTTGACTCTTTGACCTTTTGACAATGGTCCCAAAAAGACTTGACATTAACTTGATAATGGACTTGACGAACATACTTTTTATGATAAAACAAAAATTGACTCTTTTGATAGAAATTTTGACTCATACTGACATACTAAACCCATTTGATTATGACATTTAGGGAAGGATTAAAATTGAAAATGAACATTGTTTAATCCCAATTTATTATTTTTAAATAACACTTAAAATTAAAGATAAACCTACAAAATTTTGACATACAAAAAGATTTAATCACATAGACTATGTGATAAAATCAAACTAAACAATAATAAAAACTAATTAAAAAACTTAACGGACTCCAAAGCTAAACATGGAACTTAAATTTTAATTCTAAAGACCCAAATTAACCTACTTGTCACGACATAACAAAAACTCTGGTCAATGCAAAGACTGTAAAAAATCATAGAAAGGCGATGCTTTCAATACCAATAATAAAGCCATGTCAATGGGAGGAGATATGAGCTTGTGATGTTGTCTTGTGGAAATATCGGCTTCGTGATTCCAATGCAGTGTTGGAGATAATATTGATGGAAGGAGCCATGTTTGAGATCGATCGGTGAAAGGAGTTTGCCAAATTCATAGAATCTGAGCCAAGATTTGAACAAAGTCACCAAAAATGAATCTACCAGAGATAGCTTGAGCATAAAATTGACATGTTGTATAAGGTTGTGCGTAATTTGCAATCATATTTCTTTATTGCCCACAGGTGTAATTGTTTCTCATCATATCCATGTACTTCTTTTTATAACAGTACGCCCTCCCACCTTCAAATTGTTTAATAAAAATTGACACTTAGCTTCCACCGTGTGAATACGTCTAATTTGATGCATATCTCACCATATACAACATTTATATAATATCTTTTATAACACACCAATTACTAATAGTTGGATGTTAAAACTACAATCATATAGCTTGGGAGATTGCTCGACCTTTGTGTGAATGAAAATAACAAAATACATAGACTGCTACACCTTGTCTACCACATGCAAGACAAATCTATCAACGATGTAAATTCTTGATAGAGCATATAGTTTTAAATGAAGATACCAGACTCCTCACAGAATTTGGGAATGTTTGAAGAGCTCACAACACAATACAATGTCTTTTCTCCAAATATATAGGTGGTGTTAATGCCAAGGCTAACCTTGCCAACAATATAAAATGTACTACAGTCAAATTTGATAGTCACCACTCAAGATCTAATTCATCATGTTAGGAGATCACCGATGCATTACTAAACTATGTAGAAACTGAGCTGAGCATAGGATCAAGCCAATGAAATCACGAACTCACGACCAGATGGAACTATCAATGCATGAATTTATTTAAAGACTCTCATCTTGGATTATCCTTGCTCTGATGCCAAATTAAATTTTGGTACAAGCTTCACAAAAATAATATTCTAATATTCTTCATTATTCAACTAGAGCAAGCCATACAATTATATAGGTAGAAGTGCTCCTATAAACAAGGAGCTTCTCCAAACAATTTACCCCACAATTCTCTCCACAAATTCCTATGTATGTGAGTTGTTAAAAGAACTCACAACAATAATATTCACCTAATAATATTTTCTACCCATATTTATTTCCCAATAATGTGAGCACTATATAATTTTCCTAACACCAACTAGGGTTTGAAGACACAAGTGTTGAGGTAGATTTATACCTTGATTCAGCGATATCTAGGGTTACCTACACCCTTATGGGTGGAGTTTAACACATTCTAGGGCATGAATCTCTCGGATCTCATCACTAACATCTATGTCATAATTTTGGAGGCCATATTTAGATTATTTTTAGTGGATTTGGGCTTTGGAAACCTCTTTTCCAGTCATGTATGTAACGTAATTTTAAGAGAGCGTTTTTAAATTTTCATCTCTTCTTATTGGTCGGAAAATTTATTTTTTTGGTGTTCTTTCATCGATGATAAATTTTTATTATTTTTGGTGAATATTTGATCAAGTTTAAATCAGTTTTGAATATCATTAATCTCCAAGGTAAGTTACATTTTCCCTAATAAATTCATATCTCGCATTAATTTTGTCAAGTATACATTATATAAATAACTATTAGAGATTATATTTGTGGTTATTCTCTTTGGGGGCATAAATTTTCCTATTGGGAAATTACGGTGATATCATAGGATGTTCCTTTCCATACTATGAAGTAGTTTATATATAATGCACAAGGAAAAAATTGACTCATGTTTATCAAGAATAAATCGACTCGAAAGAAAGGAACAATGGATGATTGTGATCGAGATACCTCCTCTTACAGATAAGATGAGTTTTATGCAAGAATTAATTACAAGGAACCGAAGGGAGTTGTAACATGTCTTAAAGGAATCTCACATGGAGTTGTATGATGCATTGACATGATCTATTATGGACTTGGCTAAGGTTTACATACACACATATTAACAAATCAACGAACTATGGATCAACAAATAATGGTGAAGGAAGCTCATTTGCTCAAGGAAAGATCTCCATTAAACCTCCTCCTCCGATATTTAAGGCCAAATTTCTTTAGGAAGAGTCGCAACCAGTTGTGTTATATCCACCAAGTGACATGGAGGACATAGAGGCATGGGGTGAAGAATATGCAACCCTCAGTTTCAGGTGAGAGATATGTTGTCCTTCAAATATTTCTATGAGTTGAAGAATAGTAAGGGCACAAAAAGAATAGAAGATCTCAACAAGAGAAACCCATAGGAGCCATAAAAGCCCCCATCACCATTGCCAAAGTAGATCCCTTGACTGATTTTCCAAACAACACCATAAAGACACAAGGGTTTGGAGAAATCATGGGGCATGTGTCAAGGAATGAGAAGGAAATTAAGGAGCATGCAACCCAAGGTAAAAATATTTTATTGTTTGATGATGAATTGTTGATGTCCAATGATTGCATAGAGCTGAATATTAGTAGAGAAAAATCAGATATGAGGAATGGTACTCCTCAAGTTGTGACAACCAAGAGTATGGAAAGTTCTTTCAAAAGAGAGCATATTACATGGGATACAAATTATGTGGTAAGAGACACATCCTCTTTTTTACTAAAAAATCTCTATTGTGATGATATTCAACCCATTTTGGACAAGAATGCTAAGAGTTCGGTACATCCAAACCAAGATGTCATGAAGACAAAGAAAAATGAAGATCTTGATGATACTCCAAGGTATGAAAGGAATGGTAACATATCATATTTATTGTTTCATATTTGTTTCCTTCATGAGAAGCATGATAAAATAAAGAATGAAGTTTTCAATATGGAATGTGTGGACCCCTTGATCCAAATTCATGTTTATGAGCATCATGAGAACTAGATATTTTGGCAAGAACTCTCTCATTTGACAGGAACAAGATCTAGACCCTTGGAGCACTACAACATTTTCTACATATTGGACATTACACTCGGGCATATGAGTTTGCAATTGCTCGAGGGCAAGAAATTTGGGGAAGGGAGGAATGAAATATCCCTTTCTCGAAAATAATAAGTCGAAGACCCTTATCCTATTTTTTGTTTCACGATAGCTAAGGGGTGGAAAAAATGGAAACTAATCATAATAATTTAATTAAAAGTGCATGATAATTTAATTATAAGCACTTTAATAATTTATTAGTGATAAAATAATGTTTAAAAAAGTCACTTTATTTTTTTCCCTAGAGGAAAAATGCAACCCATATAGGGACATAAAACAAGGGGTAAAGAAATATTAAATAAAGGGGAAAATATTAAATAAAGAAAAAGAGCTGATTGGCCCTTTTGTGTGGCAAATGTGCCAAGAAAAGTTATAAAAGCAAGTCGCCATGTATGGAGAAGGCATAAATTTTACATATTTTTCAATCTCTCGAAATTTGGTTGAGCTATCACTTTCCATTTTTACCTCAAAGGATGAAAACCCTTTGAAGTGTTTGCATTAGAGGACGAAAACCCTCTATCGCCAAGGTTGAAGAATGAAAAATCTTCACCCTTTGTGAGAGGACACTCTATTTAGGGGTTTCCATTGATTTCAAGGATCTATTATGCACTCCAGTAGTATTTAAAGGTCAAGTTGTAGATTTGTATGGTTTTCAACTAGGGTTTGAAGACACAAGTGTTGGGGTAGATTTCTAGCTTCATATTCAACTAGATCTAGGGTAGAGTTTGACACATTCCAGGGCATGGTTTTACTGGATCTCATCACCAACATATTTTTATAAATTTGGAGGCCATATTCATCTTTGTTTCAGTGGATTTGGGATTTGGAAACATATTTTCTAGTCATGTCCGTAAGTTGATTTTATGCATACTTAAGTTTTCAACTCTTCTTCTTGTCGAAAATTTATATTTTTGGTGTTCTTGCATCTATGATAAATTCTTATTATTTTTGGCAAAGATTTGATCAAGTTTAAATAATTTTTGAATATCATTAATCTCTAAAGCAAGTCACATTTTCCCTAATAAATTCAGATCTGCATTAATTTTGTCAAGTATACATTCTATAAATTATTGTTAGAGATCATATTTGTGGCTAATCCATTTGGGGGCATAAATTTTCTTATTGGGGACATTACAGATTTTTTTAATATATTTCTCCCACATGTTGGCAAGGATCACAACTCGATACCATTGTAATGTCTCAATGGGTCAAATTCGACCCCCAAAAGGAACAACCACAAATCTAATTTCTAATAATAAATTATAGAATATATATTTGATAAAAATGCTACAAATATGAATTATTCATGGAAAATGCAACTTGCTCTAGGAGTTGTTATTCCACAAAACTGAAGTAAAATCACTCAAATCTTTACCAAAACAAATCAGAAATTTTATATATGCAAGAACATCAGAAAAATACCAAATTTCTGACCAAAAGGAGGGCTGAAATTTTTATTAAGCATTTGCAAATGAACAACTTACATACTTAGCTAAAAGTAAAGTTTCCCAAGCCCATAATATATGCAAATAGTTGAGTTTGGCCTCTAAAAATTAGATAATTAAACTAAAAAAATTAGATTATATCCAAAAATTCCGTAGAGTGTTCAAAACACTCCCATAAGTGGGTCATTCCAATAGAATTTTTTTGAAAATTTATGCTAAAAATCAACAACAAGCTTCCACCTTTAAACCCTAATCGCAAACAATATAGATTTGTAACTTAGGGCCTTCAACACCGTTAAAAATTCATAAATAGATCTTGAAAATCAATAGAAACCACGAGTACACTTCCTCTCACAAAGGATGAAGAGTTTTCATTCTTCAATCCTTGGCAATATATAGTTTTCGTCCTCTAATGAAAACACTTCAAAGGGTTTTCATCTTTTGAGGTAAACTAGAAAGGAAATAGCTCAACCAAATTTTAGAGATGAAAATATATAAAAAGTGATGCTTCAATAGAATGTGGTGACTTGATTTAATAACTTTCCTTGGCATCTTTACCACACAAAAGGGCCAATCATCTACTTTCACTTTATTTAATATTTTCCCCTTGCTTTACAATATTTAATATTTCTTTACCCTTTGTTTTATTTCATCCCCATATGGGTCACATTTTTCCTTTTGGGGGAAACAAAAACTAAAGTGGCTTTTCTTTTTCTTTTATTATTTTGTCACTAATAATTAATTTAAGTGCTTATAATAAAATTCCATTATGCACTTAAAATTAATTTATTAGGACTATTTTTCCTTCTTTCTTACTTCCTTAGTCAGTCGGGAAACAAAATTAGGTTAAGGGTCTTCGACCTACTACTTTCAAGAATTAATTACAAGGAGCCAAAGGGAGCTGCAACAGGTCTTGAGGGAATCTCACAAGGAGATGTGTGATGCATTGACAAGATCTATTATGGACTTGGCTAAGGCTCTACATGGACACAATATCAACAAATTAGCGAACCAAGGAACAACAAACAATGGTGAATGAATCTCATTTAGTCAAGCAATGACCTCTATTAAACCTCCTCCAATATTCAGGGCCAAATTCCTTCAGAAAGAGGCACAACCAGTTGAGTTAGATCCACCAAGTGATATGGAGGACATAGAGGCATGGGGTGAAGAATATGCAACCCTCATTTTCAAGGTGAGGGATATATTATCCTTTAGAGATTTCGTGAGTTGAATAATAGTACGGGAACTAGAAAGAATAGAATATCTCAACATGGGAAATTTACGGGAGCCATAGAATCCCCCATCACCATTTCCAAAGTAGATCCCTTGACTGATTTTCCAAATAACACCATAAAGATACAAGGGTTTGGATAAATCATGAGGCATGTGTCAAGGAATGAGAAGGAAATTATGGAGCATGCAACCCAAGGTAACAATATTTTATTGTTTGATGATGGATTAGACTTAAATAAGAGCCATGAAGACATTTGAAATATATATGAACAAGGTATGAATTTGAAATTCAAGATGTAAGATGAGGAACTTGTTCTATAAGGTATAAGAAATGGTACCCCTCAAGTTGTGACAACCAAGTGTATGGAAAAATATTTCAAAAGAGGGAAAATTGCATGGGCTGCAGATTGTGTGGTAAGAGATACATCCTCTTTTTTATCACAATAGTTCTATCATGATGATATTCATCTTATTTCGACAAGAATGCTAAGGATTTGGTACAACAAAGCCAAGATATCATGAAGGAAAAAGGGAATGAAGATCTTGATGACACTCCAAGGTATGAAAGGAATGGTAACATGTCATATTTATTGTTGCATATTAAACCATTTCAGATTTGTTTTCCTCATGAGAAGCATGATAAATAAAGGATAAAGTTTGCAATATGGAGCATGTGGACCCCTTGATCCAAATTCATGATTATGAGCATCATGAGAACTACATATGTTGACAAGAACTCTCTTATTTGACAAGAACATGATCTAGACTCTTATAACACTACACCATCTTTTATCTCTTGCAAATGGAACTTGGTCAAATGAGTTACAATTGCTTAAGGGAAAGCAATTTGGGTAAGGGATGATTATAATATCCCTTCTCGAAAGAAACAGTCAAATACCCTTAGCATAATTTTGTTTCCCACTGGCTAAGGAAGTAAGAAAGAAGGGAAACTAGTCATAATAAATTAATTTTAAATGCATGCTAAAATTTTAATATAAGCACTTAAATTTATTATTAGTGACAAAATAATAAAAGAAAAAGAAAAGTCACTTTACTTTTTATTTCCCCCTAAAGGAAAAATGCGACTCATATGGGGATATAAAGCAATGGGATAAAGAAATATTAAATAAAGTAAAACAAGGGGAAAATATTAAATAAAGTAAAAGGAGTTGATTGGCCCTCTGCTATGTGGCAACTATGTTGAGGAAAGTCATAAAAAGCAAGTAGCCACACCCTATTGAGGCATCACTTTTATATATTTTCATCTCTTAAATTTGGTTGAGCTATTTGCTTTCCATTTTTACATCAAAGGATGAAAATCCTTTGAAGTTTTTGCATTAGAGGATGAAAACCCTCTATTTCCAAGGATTGAAGAAAAAAATATTCATTGTTTGTGAGAGGAAGCTCTATTCAGGGGTTTCCATTGATTTTTAATATCTATTTATGAAGTTCTAGTAGTGTTTAAGGTTGTTTTCAACTAGGGTTTGAAGGTGGAAGCTTGTTGTTGATTTTGACTTTACATTTTCAACCTTTTTTATTGGAGTGATCTAAACAGTCTAGGGCACATTTAGATCAGATTTGATTTTTAGTTTAATTATCATATTTTTATAGGCCAAATTAAGCTAGTTTGCATGTATTTTGGTCTTGGGAAACTTCACTTTTAATTAAGTTTGTAAGTTGTGCATCTGCAGATTTTTAATAAGATTCCAAACCTCTTTTTGGTCAGAAATCTGGTATTTTCTTGATGTTCTTGCATATATAAAATTTCTGATTTATTTTGGTAAAGAGTTGAGTGATTTTACTTTAGTTTTGTGGAATACAAAATCCTAAAGAAAGTCACATTTTCCATGAATAATTCAGATCTGCAGTAATTTTATCAAGTATATATTCTATAATTTGTTATTAGAAATCAGATTTGTGGTTGTTCCTTTTGGGTGAGAATTTGAACCATTGGGACATTACATATGGTGGACAAGTTGACCAAAATTGTATGCTTCTCTCTAACGAAGATCACTTATTATGTAGTTGTCATTGCTTAGGTTTTTATGGATGATGTGGGGAGACTTCACGGTATTCCTAGGACGATCATTTGTGATCGTGACACTATTTACACTTCTAAGTTTTGGACATATTTTCAATCAGCCTTGGGGACTCAAATCAATTTCAGTTTAGCGTACCACCCTCAGACAGATGGATAGACAGAGAGGGTGAACCAGGTGCTAGAGGATATGGTTATGATTTATGTGATGGATCAGCAGAAGAAGTGGGAGCATTATATGTATCTGTTTGAGTTTTCTTATAACAACAGTTTCCATAGTTCCATTGGTATGGTACCTTATCAAGCCTTGTAAGGGAGACCTTGCAGGAAACTATTGATCTGGGACAGATTAGATGATAGGATTGTTCTTATCCCCACTTATCTTTAGGATATGGAGTAGCAATTTGTTCTCATCAGGTAATGTTTGGAGTAGGCTTTTACACGCTAAAAGGCTTATATTGACACGAAGAGGGTAGAGCATCACTTCCTTGTAGGAGACAAGGTATTTTTGAGTGTGTCTGCATAATATTCTAATATGTCATGGAACAGGCTCTAAGTTATTCCCTCGGTATGTTGGGCCTTTTGATATTTTGGAGGTTATTGGTCCAGTTGCCTATTTCTTAGCTCTATCATCATGCTTATCTCATGCCCACAACGTGTTTCACGCTTAGTTCCACGAAATATTTTCTTGACACATCTCATGTTTTGGATTGGTCGGCCTTATACGCGGAGGCTAAAGGATAGTGTATTTTGGAGCCCATGTTTATTCTAGAGCACACGAGGTTGACCCTTTAGGGGAAAGACTGGACCAAAGTTTAGAGTCTAATGGGATAGATATGATGATAATTTAGCTACTTAGGAGGATGTGACACCATTGTGGGCCCAATATCCTTACCTCTTTTAGTGACTTCCCAGGAGAAGTCAATTTCTAGGAGAGGGGATGTAGTGCCCACCTATTTTTCTTATTCTCATTTTGAGCTTTACCAACTCATTGTATCATGATTATCAATATTAACAGGGATATTACTGCTTTATAAACTACTATTTTGATGTGACATTGCTTCATGATATGGTTATTTGCTAGCACTAGGATGCTAACTCTTGTTAATAGGTTATCGATGGGGCATATGATGCCCACGTTTATTGATCATTTATATGTGTTGAGATGATATCATCATTGGATTTGATCACGATATTGTATTGTTAAATTAATCCTATATGCATGGTCGTAAACCTTCTTTCTATGTTTGACGATTCATTATAATGATATACTTCTTAACTAGTGTGATTGTGTATGGATGATTGTTATGATGCATATATATGTTATCATATTTTTGATTATTAGTATTAGACACATATGATGTTTGCCTTGAGTGTACATATGACAAGTGTTTAGCCATGTCAAAAACATGGGATTCCCGATACATACTCCAACTAACACAACATGCCTTAAAGGGCCAAAGTTTTCCTTCTTCGATGATTGTGATACCTTATTAATCTTGTTTAGACCTTTTTTATTTTTGGACCTTCATACCTATGTGATTGTAATGGTCCATCTCTTCGTAATGTGGAATGTGTATACATCTAGATTGATATAATTTCTATGGTTTAAGCTTACCTCTCTTGTTTAATGTTTAACTAGTGCTTAATGCTACCCCCTTTGTGGCTTTTGGCATCTTATGGATTTGTGATGTTGTGCTTTGGCTAAGGAGGGATTAGGAAACCTAATATTGGATTAGGTGAGCCTTATTTCCCCTCCTAAATGCCACATATTTCCCAAACTCAACTGGGAAAGATGTGCCATTTATAAAGGCTAAAATGCAAGCAAATGACCTCATTTGCATTGAAAATAGGCCCCAACCCCTATCCCTATGGGTGGGTGGGCTCTTTTCAAGCCTATTGGCCCATTTTGCCTCCTCACTCACTTCTTCATTATGAAATTTTGAATTTGGGGAATGTGTTGGAATTGGGGAATTCTAATGAGTGTTTGGGATTAATTTTACTTTCCTCTCTTTTTATTTTGAATGTAATTTTGGAGGATGGGCATTGGTTATAGTTTTGATGGAGGGTGAAACTTTTCAACCTCCCATTAACTTGTATGGTGGTTTCCTCTCCTTCATAATCCCTCTTGTTTATGGTTATGAGGTTATTTTATTGCACTTTTTTTTTGGAGCATTGTGTTTTGGGAAATCTTAGAGAGAAAGTGAGTGAATTGATGAACCAACTTGGGATTGGATTTTGGCTTGAATTTCAAGGTAGGATCTAGCTCATTTTTTCTTCTTATTTGGTTATGTAATCAAATTTGTTGCATGTAAAAATGTTGCTTGTAAGAAATGAAAATTTTGAATTTTTAAGTCTTTCTTTACTTTACTCCATCCACCCTTGACGGGTGTGAATTTTGGAGCTTGTTTAGGAAGAGGTAAAAATCCCTTCCTTATCCACTTTCAATGCGTGTTGTTCATGCTCGAAAGAATCTTGATTTACCCCAATACATTTGGTTTGTAGGTAGGGGTTGATTTCCATTTGGTTTGGAAATCAACCCCTATCTTCATTTAAGGAAACTTAG
>CM031238.1:414865015-415000015 GCA_018340775.1 Taxus wallichiana var. yunnanensis | reverse complement strand
TCCACCTCTTTCTAAGGGATAAATAAACACATTGTGGAGGCATCACTAGACTCGTGTATCAAAGCAAAAAGTGTAAGGCATTACCCATAGTAACATATTGATTATGATATAAACTAGAGGATCTTATGTAAGGATTTAATAACTTCTACACTCAAGATAGGAGGAAAGTTACATGTTTAGGTTGATTGGTATGTTTTACTATTGACATTGAATTTAAGCATACTTAACAAGAAACTTTTAAAGGGCTAACACCCAAGTTAGAGGTCCTTGTCAGCCTACATGCTAATGGAGAGTCACATATGTGTGACATGCTCCATGCATCATTATAAAAAGTAGTGGTATGGTTTAAATATGAGCTACTCAAGACACCTTATAATGGTAAACCCATTAAGAGATTAGTCTCATCATAAGTTTCTTCTTGCACATACATCAAGATATTTTTTACACAAATTCTTAAATAATTTACTTCACACAAGGTTTATAATTTATCTTTTAGTCATGATTGAATCAAGGGGAACATTGTAAAGGTAAGATATTTTAGACACTAAAATTAGAACAAAATCATTATTACGTTATTTTTTTATTGTACTTATATATATGCGAGTCCTAAATAATGAAACCAAGTTGTAGTGGTATGATTATTTTGTTGCTTTACTCTTTATTGCTTGATTTGACTGTTTATATCATTGTTTTACCTTGTGGATTTAATTTTAAGACATTTTACAGATATCTCTAGTAGTATCCACTCATTTTTATTTTATATATAAACATGATCCAATACCATATAATAGGGTTTGGACCGTGCGATGGTCTTGACCCTTCGTATGGTCTTGGCCCCTTTTACTTTTCAGTTGTTTTCTCTTTATAGACCCATTTGTTATGCTTTTTTATTTCAGATTATATGTGTTGGGTTGGATTTTCCCACCACTAAGGTTTGAATTTAAAAGTATCAAATCAAATATATACAAGTACATTATATGCATTTATCACCTAAAAGTACTTATCTATCCACTACCTACTAAACCTGAATAAGGAAGAGATACATATTCATCTGCATACACAACATAGGAAGGCATAAATTTGAATTTGTCATCTGCACATAAGGGTTTCTTTTGGGATGAAGTAGCATAGTTTGCTATCAATGTTGAGGCATAACTGACCACCTAGGTTAACAGATAGTTTCATGCACCTTTCCACAAAGCACTAGGAAAAATACATGGAGTTTGAAATGTAGTGCAGTGCTTAGTGACTCACAAATGGGGTGACCGTTGAGGTCAGCCTGACTCAAACACTTGCATCTTTTATTTTTACATATAATGATTTCTTCTATGTGTTGCATGATATAAAGGGTTTATTTTGTAGGTACATGTGTGAAATATAGGGTAACATGTGTATCCAAACATACAAAAGTGTGAAATAAGTGATATAACGAAGGAACTGATAAAAATCAAATTTTGAAGAGCTAATGGTCCAATATAGTAGGGAAGGGCCAATTTGCATAATTTGGTCATGACTCTTTTGTATGGTCCTTCCCGAGAACAACTTCAAATAACATTTGATTTGGGTATGTCCATCATCTTGCATAGTTCCTAGTTTTGGTGATGACACATCTAAAACTTGTCTAATATCAACTAATTCAATTATTTTATCCCTCTTGCAATTTCAATTGATATATCGGTTTAACATGCTTACAAGTATCCTAGTTTACATTGTAAATCTATAAATGACTATATGATTTTATGATTTGTAATATATAGTATTTAATTTTATTTAACCAGGTTGCATTTATTATCATCTATAAAATAAATCAAAAGTTAAATTATTATTGCTCGATAAAGTAAAATGTATTTGGTATAGTGAAACTAATTAAAATACAATTTGAATCGGTGTTTGTGTATTACAATATAACATGATATGCCTCTTCAAAGTGTATAACAAATATAATTATACCAATGCTTAGAATATAACTAATTTAGCTAGATATAAAACACTTACACAAGTACATAATATTACAAATCTCATTCTTTTAACGAAGTATTAGGAATGTAATAATAATTACAAAATAGAACAAATTTATTAGCATCTACATTCATTCACTTTATCGTTGCAGCACTTATAATCCTATATCATTGCGGGTGAGCACAAGGCTAGCATGGTATTGTCATGCTAAATGTATAGCATGAAAAATTGAAAAAATGATCATGGAAACCAAACCCACCATTTGAAAACCTCTCTCTCGTTCATTATGAACCCTTCCTCCAACCAACCCATCAACTCACGCAACTCTTCCAGTGTCTGTGTCATCCTCATTATGGATGAGAGGAAAGTTATAACATGATTTTAAAGTGTGTTTCATGTGTAGGGGAATGGATCCAAGTTGATTTCATAGTGATACTAAGCTCGAGGTGGAATAATGCTCTATAGAGCTCTAAATAGGCTATTTTTAGTCATACTATAACATGACGACATCCTCCGTGCTGATTGGAAAGGCACAACCCATCCGGGAGTTTTTAGGATAATAATTAGGTGATCTAAGGTATTTTAGGGGAAATATTTGAAGGAAAAATATGTCGGGAACAATTCAAGTAAAACCGGGTTATTTCGGGCATATGGAATGAAAGCTTCAATAGAGAAATTCACCCTTTTCAAGATCATGGGAGTTCTCGGAGGATTTATAATATCATCAAATATTCAATGTAAATATCTTAGAGTTTTATAAATTATGGATTCATTAATTTTTATCCTTGACCTCATTACTCTCCATGGTAGTTTGGCTCACTATTGTTCCTTCATGCCGAAAGAGTGACTGGGGCCATAACTCAAGTTCAACTAAAAATAGGTCCCCCTCCTCATGATACATGTACCCATGGCACATTTTTGAGATTATTATGTCCCTTTTATTTTTCCCAATAGCGAAGGGGACAAGAGGTATAATATAATTCACTCCACCTCTCTCAATTAGCCCCCTAGACACATGTAAAAGCATTATTAAGCCCGAGAGCTAGTTTTCAGCCCCCTTCATCTCACTCTCATGAAACCCCTTGCTGAAACTTGTCCTGATCTAATGAAAAGTGGATTCTAATGTCCCTCTTGTCCCCTATTTTTAAGGGTTCAACTCCACATCAAACCTTGTATGATCCTAGTTGGGTTAAACATGAGTTAAGGTGTGCAATGTGAGAGAGAAAGGTTGAAATCAAGGACTTAACCATTTTTCATGTTTTCAAATGCATATTTTCCCTCCCAATATCACTCTCCTTAATTTTATGCTCCAGCCATGAAATCCATTTTTCCCAAAACAGTTGAAAATGTATGTGTATTTTCCCAAAGTGACTCGAAAAACAAATTACCTAAATATTGGAGCATATGTTCTTTGTAAAATAACATTCCATTTGAGATATTTTTGGAGATATGGAGGACTGGTTTTTCTCTCATTATTCTTACCTCTTTGATGAAATGTGCATTTTCCCAATGATCCAATAAGCCAAATTGCCTGAAATTTAGAGCATATATTCTTTATAAAATCAGCTTCTATTTGAGCTATTGCTTGCATGATGATGTAGAGTAATTTTGGAGATATGGATGACTTTTTTAATCTCACTATTCTTCACTCTTAGATGAATTTTTAACTTTCTTACTAATCCGGATAAGAGAATCATGTAAAATTTGGAACAAAGCGTCCCGGTGAAATAACAATACTTTTGAGACCAATCTCTCTCCATTATAATACCCCAAAGACCCAATTCTAAAAATATTAAGTCTTACCAGTTTACCTAATCCATATATATTAGATCTCGAAATAGTTCATTTCCTGAGTTGCTTTCACTTCTTGCATATCAAGAATACTCAAAAGTGCTAAATTAGGACACTTACTAAAAATAGACATCCTGGAATTAGAATTACTAAAAATAGCAGGTGTTGGGATTGTGGTAAAAAAATTCATATTCAGGTCATATCCAATTCATCGCATTGGACTTTATCACTATAAATCTCAAACAATGAATTTTGGAGCCAATTTCAACTTCAAACATTGAATATCCTGATGAGAGTGACAATGATGTAACAAGTATGGAACTAGAAGAATTGAAAACAAGGATGTTGATTAAACAATTAATAGATGTAAAGGGAATACATTCTCGGTGGGATACTCGTGGTTGGCGGGGTCATTTTTGTAAGAGACTATATGGTTCAATTCATCCTAGTGGTAGAACAAGAGGATCAACATGTTTGTAAGATCGGAAGTCATCTCAAGTCCACATGATTCAAGTCTTGTAGTAGTTTTTTTGAACACTTATTCAATGCTTTGGAATGTGTCTGCATCTCATAGGAAGAGGGAATTGCAATCATAATGTTTCAATTCAATAGGAGGTCAAAGGAAAGGAACTTCATTCTCAAAACATTCTCTCAAGATCCATCGGAAGTAGATTCTTCATCAACAGGAGCTTTCCCATATCTAGATTATCACTTCTCTCTCTCCTTATCTCTCCTCCTCTCTCTAACATTCTATTTCTTCATTGGGAATGTAATTTTTCACTCTTTCATCTTATTCACTTAAGTGGCCTCACTTTTCATTGTAAAAGTCCCTTTTCAAAAATAAGAAAAGGACTTAATTTCATTCCTAAAGGAATATGAAAGGTCGCAAGTGGTGGTCGATGAAAAAATTCACATGTGGGGAAGAGTAAGATACATATTTGTAAGCTATAAATTTAGATTGCCTCTCCATTCCAAAGGGTTGGTAGTGGTTGGTTATTGTTAGTTGTTGGCCTTTGTTTCACTACTACTATAAGTAATAAGCTATATTCTTCTATCTCCTTACCTATGTTCTTCTACTCTCTCTACTTTCCAAATTTGCAAGCATTGTAATCTTGTATAACCAAGAAGTAAATTTCTGTCTTTGATTATTAAATCCACATAACTTTGTGTCTATGATTTATTAGTCTTGTTATTTCTTACACGGTTGATTTCAACATATTGAATATGTACATGAAATCTATAAGTACACTCACAATATTAACCCCCTCTCTCCATTTCCCCATATTCTTTTTGCCTCTCTTCAAATAAAATTCCTCCCTTGTACACTATACAAGAACTTACCCACATCTTTAGTGGAGTATTCATGTGTCATACCTAGCCTAATAACCACCCACAATTTTATTTATTCATTGCATTCAATATATGGGAGCTTCCTCATACCCAAGGAAGGGCCTAGCCCCGTGATCATTGGTGAAAACCACTAATCTTTCCTACAACAAATTATTTCACCAATACATAGATTTCATTTTTCCTATCTAGCGACAGTATCATACATTTAAACTTTCTAGAGCTATGAGAGAGAGAGAGTTCTAGAAACCATTCATTAGGGTTTCACAAATCATTTAACACGTTTCAATTTTAGAGAAAGAGAAATCAATTTCTTTACGCAAATTTTTTATTTCATTTAAATTTCTAGGTTTTAAAGAGATAAGACATTCATTTCTCTACACAATTTTCAAGTTCATTTACAAGTTAAGTAGATTTTAGAGAGAGAAACATCATTTTTCTAACAAATCACAATTTATAGTTATTGTTTCAAGAAAGGGTTTAGTGAGAGAAATATCATAGTTTACAGTAATTGTCTAATTTTTGTTTAACTATCAAGTTTAAAGAGAGAGGCTTATACTAATAACATTTTCTCAAAAGTAGGTTATCAATTCTAACAAAGATAGCCTCATGGGGTCAAAGTTGGGGAACACAATCGTGAATAATTTACTTCACGTAAGAGTTAAGAGTTTAGATTTTAGTAATGATTTAAACAAGTGGAACATGGTAAAGTTAAGGTCTATATAAACACTAAAATTTAAAAATGTATCTTGTTAACACTTTGCTAGATATGATTATGCTTCTTGTTTAAGAAAAACACCCACATCCTATCCCATCAATACATTTTTTTATTTCACTCATAACTTGCTTATTCCTACACACTAATGTGTCATTACATTTTAAGTATAAATTCATTAAATCAATATTTAACCTATTCTCATCATGATGTAACTTCTAACTTTCACCCACTTGTCTCCAAGATTAGGATGTAATTTATAGTCTTAGACGACTTATTTGGCTTTGGACCACACATCCTCCAACTTTGGTTTCAATTGCACACTCTTTATTGGGTATTTTTATCCTCTTGGGTCAAACTTTACATGAAAAATTACCTTTGGATCCCTATACAAGTAAGTTTATCTCACGTCATCAAGCCATATACAAGAAAGTTTATATCACCTCATTAACTAACATGTAATCATTAGGAAATATCATGATATTTTATTGCAAATACTACCAAAAAATACACCCAATGCACGTTAAATATTATCAAATCTAATGGACATACACTAGGGTAGTCACTACTATAGTTATGAAGCACTTAACCAGTCAAGAAGACTCATTTCCAAGCACTCAAAGATACCAATTTAATGTCTTAACAAGAGAAAAATCATCTCAAACACGATTAAAGTGGTTCAAGTTTTTAACTAATTGTATTCATATTGATATTACATGTTAGGTGGAGAACTACGTGTGGTTTGAGGCCTCTTCATAATAGTGTTAATGTAGGTAGTTTATGGATTACACTTCAACCCAAGCATTAACCTTCTTATAGGGTCTTCCACCATGGTTAGGGTTTAAGTTTTATTCAACTAGTTTCATATGGTTTTGGCATTATACGACACTTAGGTTTCAACAATATACACTTTTTAAACCACCAAACTATAGAACAAGTTGTAAAACCTCATTTCAAGCAAGTTCAATACCGTATAATAGGTCTAGGACCATAAAAATGTTATTGGTAGAAATGTAGAGTTCCATACCAAGGAATATTTCAATTGCAGCCTCAACAAATTAGAATCTCCAATCTCTACACTCCTAGATTCTCCATCTTGTGCACCCAAATCTCTCCTGTATAATTTTGTATAACTAATCGCATCTTCCTCTTATGTATTTAATCGTGTAGCACATTGTCATTGTTAGTTGGAAGTATTAATGTGTTATTTTGATATTGCATGGTTAATGTTGGAAGTTAATTAATCAGAATAACCCCTTGTAATGAAACTTACATTCCTTTTTATTGTTGTGCATTCCATAACAATCTAATAAATCTTAAAAAGGGTGTAAATAGTCTAGTGAAACTATTTCAATTACATTTCAAATTAGTGTTCAATTATATTATAATATAACATGATATGTCTCTTCATTATATAAAAAATACAATTATACAAATGCTCATAATAGAATTAATTCACCTATATTTAACACACATTAGTACATGATAATACATTTAATTATTTTTAACATAAATAGAAATACATTAATAACTATAAAATATATGACATATTTGAGCATCTACATTCATTTTCCTTATTTTAGTAACATGTATCATCATGGGTTAACACAAGGTTGACATGGATTTCACTCTTCCTATCAAATTATTGTATCATACATTTTAACTTTCCAATGAGGAGAGATAAAAATTACTAGAAATCACTCATCATGGTTTCACAAATCATGTTAGGTAAAAAATATTGTATATAGGTAATTATGCATTGTATTTAGTTTTATTGTTTTACTTTGGTAGAATACTATACTATGGTAGATAATTGATTACTTAGGTAACTTGCATAGTTTATTATTTTTGTATGGCTATATTGTTATAACCATGATTATTTGTTCCATTGTTTTTATTCACTCCCATATGGTTTTGGTTACACCTGTGTAACCAATTTTTGTTTGTATTATGTTTTCAAATACCTATAAGTATTACAACATTTTGTATCATTTTGTATGATTATTTGTTCCAGTGTATTATTATTTTGTATCATTGTAGGAGGAAAAAAAATTGAGTGAGAGGTATTGGAGAAGAACTATGCACTTCTGGAGAGCCTGCGCATCCTCCTGTAGCTTCTAATCCCTACCCTTATCCCCACACTCTGCATTCAAAATTTGAATAAAAAATATTTTAATCTATTTTTGCATTGGGAAAGGAGGATTCCCTGGGCACTACCTCTTGTACCAGGCAGTTTTCCTGCAATCTAGAAAATCAAAAAATATATATACAATAATTTATTCCCAAATAGGGGTTTTTCTTCTAAATTTAGAGGCACTTTTTTCTACAACTAAATCTAGTTGTGTCGCTAAGTTTAGTAGATTGTGCTTATTGTAGTTAGCATGTGTGTTATGTGTTTGAATTAAGATAAGGAGCACTTGACGAGTTGTGTATTGAGCTATTGGGGGAGTTGCACAATGTGTTGATTTTTATTTTGTCACCGAGTTAAAAACCCTCATCCAAGCCCTTGGTGAAACTCCTTGGTGATTTATGTACACACCACGACGTCAAACTAACAACTGATTTCATTGATGAGCTTCTTTTCATTACAACCATGCCAAGAATTACATGCCAACAACCATGTAAAAATCATACTGATTAGGACCTCTCGAGTTCACATTGAGTTGATCAATATTGGATTGGGTCACATCATGGCCAAGCCATCTCCAAAACCCCCACAATGAGCTAATAAGTGTAGACACAAAATCACACACATATTTTTATTTTACTATAATGCCAAGTATGTTGTTATATGCATGGATCTTAAGTGAGAAAAGTATTCACTAGTGATACACTCCCTAGTCAATCCATTTGTTTGACTTGATTGTTGTTATCTTTCTCTCACACATTTATCACTTTTGTACCCATTAAGTCAGTCACGAGGATCCATGTATGTCAATATTTTCACATCTATTTTCATTTATCCCGGGGCACCAAAGCACCCATTCCGATCACTAGTGCCTAGGTGCTCCTGTCCATTCTGGGTGCTCATGTCCTCTTTGTTCTTTTCACTTATTTTGACATTTGTGTTCAGCCTTTTTGGTTTTCTTATCTTTATCCCGAGGTCATAGTTGGCATGTCATGTCACTAGTGTCAAAATTCAAACAAGAGATCCCTATATATACACAACATACATACTATTATATGGGCAAGAAATTATAAAGGGAAATCATATCTACATATTATCAAAGGGACTACATTTTTGGGATACTTACTCTACATACATTGCATAGGAAGGGGAAGTGCTAAATTCCATCTCACACATTTTAATTTTATCTAGTTATAGCCCACTATCTTGGCGTCATTGGCACAAGGGAAACTAAAGGACATTATTTCACACACAAGCACAAAGAACTACATGGAGTATGGAATGTAGTGCAGCACTCGGTCATAAGTTCATCCTTCGGATGACCGCTTGTGATCCAAAAATGGGTACTTAAACCAACACTTTTAAACGTTTCAAGGATTGTTAATTTTTTTAATCAACTTAAAAGGCCATAATACTCCAAAATATTGATTAAAATCTGATTTAGGACTGATTTTTAAAACTGAAATTAAGCTTCCATCTTACTCAATTTTCATTATTTGATCAAAGCCCCAAATTATATTATTTCCCGATTAACTGATTTCCCAATTTTATCAATTACTGATTATAGTTGCATCCATATTCATATTCTGAACTTAAATTATTTACAAATATCAGAAAAATGAAAAATCAAATCGAAAGCTAAGCTAAGGCGATCAAGTCCATTCTAAAATTTTATGAGGCTACTTCTGGACAAGAGATCAACTTTGACAAAAGTTCTATTTTCTTTTTCAATACTCCTTTGGAAAGACATAATAGAATTGCTAAAATATTGGGTTGTAAAATAAATTTACTTCCCACTACTTATTTGGGGCTCCCCTTGGTACTAAAAAAGTCTCAAACAAAGTCTGGAATGATTTATTGGAAAGATTCCAAAAGAAAATGGCCGGATGGAAAGGAGCCATTATTTCCAGTGCTAGTAAATGTCTACTTATCAAAAGCACTCTTCAAAATCTACCTATCTACATTATGTCTCTATACAACATTCCTTTTTCCTTTAGAGAAAAAATTAAAAGGATCCAGAAACACTTTTTATGGCAGGGAATGGAGGAAAAATTCAAATATCACTTGGTTTCTTGGGATCAAGTGTGCACTCCTAAAAGGATTGGGGATTGGGCATAAAAGATATAAGAAAAATGAATATGGCCTTAATTGCAAAAATGGGTTAGAGAATGCTATCGGAGGAACAACCATGGATTGATCTCATCAAGGCTAAATATCTTGAACAACAAACAACTTTCTCTTTCCTTCATGATGAACAACTTCCCCATGGTTCCATTTTCTGGAACAACTTGATTCTAGTCAAGAATTTTATCAAGCAAGGGTGTAGATGGAAAGTGGGAAATGGCAGAGACATCAATTTTTGGGGTGATAATTGGTCTAATCTTAGCCTTAATGATAGATTTGGTGCAACAAAGGATAGTCTTGAACATAAATATGGTACTAAGGTCATTGATTACATGGAAATTGATGGAAATAAGAAGAGATGGAAACAACTCTCAGTGGATGGATTTGATTTGAACTCCATGTTGTCCTCTCTTCAGGAGCAACTAGACCTCATCCCCTTGAATCAACTGGAAGTCAAGGATGAAATTGTCTGGCACAAATCTAGAGATGGGGATTATATAGTTAAATCTGGATATAATTCTTACTTTGAGAATATCTAGAGTGAATTTAATTGGAGCAAGATTTGGATGACTGAGCTAACCCCTAAAATTAACTTTTTCTTTTGGCTTGTGCTCAGAGGTAGAATTCTTACTAATGATAACTTGATGAAGAAAGGATTCATTATGCCTAATCGGTGCCACCTTTGCAAAAAATATTCTGAAGATATTAAGCACCTTTTTGTCCACTGTGAGTATGCTACCATGATTTGGAGTTATGCCTTTTCCAAGTTCAATGTTTTCTGGATGGTGCCTAAGGACTTCATTCAGTTTTGGATCCAATGGAATCCTCCTTTTAAGCATTGTGTTGTGAGAAGACTTTGGAAATTGGTCATGCCCCATATTATCTGGAGAATTTGGAAAGATAGGAATGATATCATTTTCAGAAACAATAAATAGCATTGCAAGCTCAACTTTGTTAAGATTGGTCATGCTATTAAAGATAATATTGGGAGATTCAAACCTCCCAAAAATAAGAAATATCCTGAAGATGAAGAATATATTCTTTCCAATTGGAAGATAGGAGCTGCTAGTTTGCATATTAGGAATACCTCAAACATTGATAGGTCTTTGATTCATTGGATCCCTCCTGAGATAAACTGGCATAAACTAAAATTTTATGGTTCCTCCAAGGGTAATCTTGGTTTTGTTGTTGGGGAGGTGTAATTCGAGATCATAAAGGTTGTTTAGTTGTTGTTTATGCTGGTAAAATGGGGATTCAGATGAATCATTATGTAGAATCCCTAGCTGCTCTATGGGGGCTAAGGATTGCCAAAGATTATAATATACAGAACTTAATTTTGGAAGGGGATTCACTTAACATCATCAATCACCTAAATCAAATTTCTCCTCCTAGTTGGACTATCAAGGACTTTATTATGGAAGCTAGAAATATTTGTCAAAATTTCAAGAATATCATCATTAGGCATACTTATAGGGAGGGGAATAAGGTTGCAGACACCTTGGCCAATGTTGGCATCAATAATAATCTAACCATATGGGATGATGAAAATTACATCCCTAAGGAGGTACATAATAGCATTAATGTGGAAAATATGGGAATCCAAATGTGGAGTAAAAATAATAATGACATGGAGCGGGCCTTAGCAGAGGTGAAAGATCACACATGTGTGAATTATCTTCCTTATTACGGCCACATTAACGCCATTGAGCCTCACACATGTGGAAGGAATTTTTAAAAATGGGACAGACATAAGGAAGAAATAGTTTCAAACGAGGGTTTTGAGTAGAAAATTTGCAGGATTAGCAGGAGAAGAAGAAAATGGGAGGTGCACTAGTGTCAATTGGAGCCATGCTGTGATCTATCCTAGAAGAACAATGAGGAGCTTTGGAACCTCTTACACAAGGGTGACATTTCTAATTTTATTGAACACATTCAGGGTCATGATCGAATATTTTGGTTCATTTTGTAATGGACTGGAAGGATATAAGGGTCAAATATGGTGGCCACCGTGTTACTACCAACAAAGAGCTTATTGTTGAGGCTACAGGGCCTCAAATTGGAGGGGTATCATTTTTTCAGCAAAAGGATTGACAGGGTCACCGAGGCTAAGAAATTCTCTGATGAGGGCGAGGAGCTTGACTTTGTTTCTGCAGGCATTAGGGTAAGTTCTATTCCCAAGCCATATGATGAAGTGACAAATATGATGGTTAGGTATATTTCTCTAGGAAGGGTGATACAAAACAGTCCCTATTAAACACCTTGTCTTTCTAAATCATTTTAGAAGGAATTTTGTGGTCTGCTTCCCACACTACCTGCTTAATTCCCTTCAGCGCTCTATTATGGACTTTCAGAAGCACTCCCGTGCTATCCCTCTCCACCAGGCCTCATCTTCCTGTTGCATAAGCTTTGTGTCTCCAAATTCCCTAGCTTCCCAACGCTCCCAGTGATCTGCACATCACCACCTCCTCTTCTCCTACTCCCATTTTGGACACCCCTTCCAAATCCAAAACCAAGAACCCCAAGCTTCCAAAAAATGACACCCCTCACTCTACCCAGATTCTCATAAGCACCAAAGAGCTAGGAGGTTGTGCAAAATTTTCTGCATATCAACAATGCTAGTATGGATATGGCCCTGCATCAGGAGGGGAATCACGTGCCTCATAGATTGGAGTCTCTGGAGAAAGAGATGAAGCATCTTAAAAGGACTTGCAAACACATGGACAAGTAGAAAGGCAAAAGAAAAATTGATGAAGATAATGACATTGGGAAGGATCAGATTGTTGATATTTATAAGAAGTTGAACTCACTGACAAAGAGATTAGGGAGAACAAAAGATAGACATGATCACAACATGGCTATCTTCAAATCCATAAGTGACTTTTTAGAGCAACAAGTTCAAGCATTACCATGCTTAGTGGGATCCCTGGCACTATTTGGGGGAATGAAAAGAGAGGAGCTAGACCATCTCGCAATTGAATGCTTCGGACCCAACACACATCACCACATTAACGTTGTTCACCTCGTTGCAAATGATCCAGTCTAGAATTGAAAGAGCATCTAAGAAGTAAACTCACTCGTTCTGGAAGGATTCATTTTAGTTGCTGATCTTTTTGGTCTTTTTGTTGTGACTTTGCTACTTTTTGTTGTTTTGTTGTAGTTTATGTTCTATTTTGTTTCTTGTTTGTAACTATCTCTTGGTTACTGATGGACATAGTGTTCTATCTGGATTTTGATCCTTTTTTGTCGCATCTTTATAGTTATATCTGGTTGTTGATCCCTTTTTGTAATAGGGTATAGTCCCTTTAAAACTATTTACCAATAATAAAAAAATCAAATCAGAAAATGACACCGATTATTTATGGGGTTCGAATTCCTATGTCCCTCGGTTCGTTGTGAACCGATCCATTAATAATGTTAAAAATGAAAATAAAATAACCTTTACATTTAACCAATAATGAACCAAAACCTACAAAAATGTGTTATCAGACCTTCAAAGGACTCTGACGTGTCTTAACACTTTCCCTTTACCTTCCTGATCCACTTGCAGTTGTGTCTCCCTTAAGTTACATGCTTTCATATAACATCAACATCTAAAAATCCATCACAAAAGCTCCAAAATGGGAAATTTATTACACCATCGTGATCATATAGAAATAATGAGCAACTTTCATGTTTACTCCAAGCTCTGGTTTTGACAAGAAGTTCTCCAAAAATTAGGTTTTCCAAAATTGCCCCTTCATTGGTTTTCCACATACATGTCACCACTGTTGTTTAAATCACAACGAGCTCAATTTATAATCATTCAAGCTTCCTATCTCAACTAGTGAGTCACATGGTTTGTTGACACTGGGTCATGGGTTCAAATCACACCGCCTCCATTTTAGCCACTTTTTTATTCTATAGTGGGAAATCCCACATTTATGGCGGGAAGTATTATTTTGTGGTTTAACTTGGGCATAACCACCCAGCATATGTGTGACTTTGGTCACACTTGTCCTCCTTTTGGTTCGCTAAATAACTATGGCACCATGTATGGTTAAAGCGCCTAAGGTTGGGCGACGCATTTTGGACTTCCTGCTACATAGGCCCAAGTCATTCGATTTGTTTATTTGACTGATTACTTGGCCAAGTAATGTGGGATATAGCATAGAATTTGAACCACCCGTTGAATGTGGCCGAGCCGTAAGATATATTCACTACCAGTTGTATGGATTAGACCATTCGGTGGACTTGATAAGTAAATAGGATCTCCAAGCCACGGTTCTTGCCAAGGTATAAGGGAGATAGCCCGAATAATATGGAAATAGAGCAATGCAATCAGCTCAACCATTGTGGCATTAGTATAGGTCTCAGTGGGGATTCGACCACACCGCAAAGCTACAAAAAAAGCCCACCCGAGCTTGATTCAACCTTGTAATGCATAATTCAACTCTCCAATACAATATAGTCCCATATTGAAGGAGTTAGAAAAATATGTGGCATATATGATAAAAATTTCAATATCGATAATCTAAAAAAGGCGGCATAGGCACCCCTCCTATAAAAGAGTGTGTCGAACTTGGCTAAGGGTCCCTAGTGAACAAATAGCAAGGCCCACCAAATTTTTCATGCGTCGAAGACCGGAGGTACTCAAAACACAAATTTTAACCTTTTTCACCTTTTTGCCAAATGCCACATCTCAATGCATAACTCACCAGTTGACCATATTGGACCATTTTCAAACCAAATATTTGACCCACAATAACTTCAACATCTGGAATTCATTCCTAGATTTCATCATACCATCGGAAAGGTCTCAGAATGATTTGTATCTTGGTTATGTTTTAGGGAACTTTAGGGAACTTTCGAACACCATAATGTCCTCTGGATCATCTCGGGGTTAGTCTGACTTCACATATTACATTTTTCATTCGATTTGATGTGTTTGTGATCTTTTGAAGGTAGTTAGGGTTTGTGTTGCAAGTTACATGTACCTTGGAAATCTAAGTGTAAATATCAGGTGACTAACAACAAATAAGTGTGAAACCCTAGCGACACATGAAAAAGAATATTCAGAGTTTTTACATAGTCACTAGTGCTCAAGAGTGGTATCTGCACCCAGTGCCTTGCCCTAGCCCAAGAGCCTCTTTCCAACTCTGTCTGCAGATTCCATAAATAATATCAAGCATTTATGACACCCTTCCTTACATGTTCATTAGTTGTTCCAATTTATATCTATTCCACAATAAGCATCAATCAAATAAGTTCCTTATTTATTGTATTTACTTGCATGGTTACATCTTTAGAGTGCTTAGCATTTGTATTCTATTGTATATTATCATAGTAATGACTCGAAATTACATTTAATATTCTATTTATGTATATCTCTCTGCGCAACACAAACACCAACAAAATTATCACATTAGTACTTCATACATATTCAACACTAGCTAATCATAGTGTAAAAATTAATCAAAATACCAATATTTCACATTGTAAAATCAAAGCCATTTTATGGGACACCAACACCCAAGATCAAGTCACGGCACCCCAAAACAAGGAACTAGCACTGAACTGACGCTAGTGTCCAAAAAGATGTCAAAATGCTAGTCACTCCCACCCAAATCGAAACACGTGAAAATACAAAAGTTCAAATTTTATAAAAATTGACAAAATGGGAAAATTTCACCACATTTTTCAAAAATAAGTATACTCACAAACTCATCGATTAAATCGCTACACCACTACGATCGATGCTACTCTCTCAAATCTCATCAAACTTGCTTCCCTAACACGCAAAGATCCTCACGGCTCAAAGCTCCAAATTTTAATCAATCTCGGTGTAAATTAAATACTATTCACTTTTCACTATTACTATATATAGTAATTCCACTTTTCCTATACTATAGTTACTATTTCCAACCACTCTTACAATTAATACACATTACACACAATTTCACTCATATCCTAAGCCTTGTTACATCGGTTTCTCCTTTTTGTGCCATTCGATCAATATTTCTTACGCACCGTACTTTATACACATTGCACAATGCTATATTCAAATTTGGAACAAGTAAGTATCACTCTACACATATTATTCCATTATCTTGTATATTATTTTGCATTCACTCTTATCTTTACTTTCGGATCAGTGCTTGTCTCTTCACCCCTCACCCTTTCATCAAAAGGGGTCGTAAAATTAGGATCACCTTGTGATCCCTCTCACGTTATAATATAATCAATCAACACTTTTATCATATCACTAATGTAATATTTTTCTCCGATTTTATTTAAAGCAAAAGAACAAAATCAATCTATATTCAACACTCAAATATTTTCTACTATTTCAAATTTATTCCCCTTAATGAGCTAATATGAAGAGAAAATGTAAAAACCTCTCTCTGCAAGTAATATCAAAGAAAAATTATATCATTTGAATCAAGTCAATCAATCGGTATAACAAACATAATTTATTAGCTCTCCCATTTGACCTAACTTGGGAGTTACATCACAGTTACTATCACTCCCGATGACCTAACTTGGGAGTCACTCTACATTTCTATAGATTCCTTATGACCTAACATGGAAGCCATCTAGCACTATAAAAATAAGGACACCTGTAGGAGTGGGGAAAATGAGATGACAGTTCCTTTCATATACTACTCATATATGGGTTCTTCAATACAGAACAATATGGTACAACAAAAACTAAATTTGGTCTATATCCATCTATAGTGGTTGGACCTTTTGGGGATGTAGTAATGGATGGAGAGTAAAACTAGACATCTCCCCCAACACTTTTCCTATGCCTATAAGATGCCCAAATCCTTCACGTTTACAAACAAAATTGGGTTGCAAATTGATCACTCCCTACCTCTTCAATCTCCATTGACAACAATCACAATTTACTGAAATCTCCAAATCATCTACATGTTTCTCCAAGTGCTCATTACAACAATTTGCTATCTTTATTTATGCCACATGGGTCGACACACGAGATCTATGGTTCCCCACACTATATGTTCTTACATTCTACGTGCATACACGTGATAGGGCTTATTGGGATTTCTCATAGGTATGTTCCTTTACTTCCTTTACACTACTTGAATTTCATTCAAATAGAATAAAGGGGGTAAATGTAGACACAAAATCATGCACATATTACTATTTTACTATACTGCCAAGTATGTTGTTATATGCATGGATCTTAAGCAAGAAAATTATTCATTGGTGACACACTCCCTAGTCCATCCACTTGTTTGACTTGATTTCTATTGTCTTTCTCTCACACATATGTCACTTATGTACCTAGTTCTAGTCAGGTCACAAGGATCCCTGTCCGTCAGTATTTTCACATCTATCATTATTTATCCCAAGACACTAGTGCCTATTCTAGACTAGCGCCCAGGCGCTCCTATCCATTTTGGGCACTCATGTCCTCTTTGTTCTTTTCACTTATTTTGACATTTGTGGTTAGCATTTTTGGTTTTCTTATCCTTATCCCGAGGTCATAGTTGGCATGTCGTGTCATTAGTGTCAAAATTAAAATAATATATCCCTATATATACACAACATACATACTATTATGCGATCAAGAAATTCTAAAGGGAAATCATATCTACATACTATCAAAGGGACTGCATTTTTGGGCTACTTACTCTGCATACATTGCATAAGAAGGGGAAGTGTTGAATTCCATCTCAAAATTTACATTTTACCTATCCATAATGTGCTATCTTGGTGTCATTGGTGTAAGGGAAACCAAAAGACACTATTTCACACACAAGCATAAAGAACCATATGGAGTATGGAATGTAGTGCAGCACTCATTCATACATTCATCCTTTGAATTACCGTCGGGTCGGTCGACTTCACATATGACATTTTTCATTCCAATTTGATGTGTGTGTTGTAGGTTATAGGTATCTTGGTTATCCAAGTGTGAATATTAGGTGACTAACACCGAATAAGTGTGAAACCACAGCGATATAGGAAAAAGCATATTTTGAGCATTCGCGTAGTAACCAATGCTCGGGAGTGGTCTCTGGAACCCAAGAACCCTCACCCAATCCTAAATTCCTTTGCCCATCTCTGTCCATAGATTACGAATAATATTGAGTATTTTTGACACTATGCCCGATATGTTCATCGGTTGTTCCAATTGAGATATGTTTTAGGATATTCGTAAATCAAATTAGTGATTTACCTATCCTATTTACTTACACGGTTGCATCTTTAGAGTGCTTAACATTTTTATTCTATATTATCATAGTAGTGAATCTGAAATTGAATTTAATATTTATATTTTATTAAATCAACTAGAACTCCACCGATTGATCCATTCAACATTTGTAAATAATAGGCCAAAACCATCACCGAGCTATGTGTTGCATAAGTTGGCTTGCATGTTTGAATAAATCCCGTGTATATCATTCACCAAACTTAGAGCAGTTGATATGTTATCATTATTTGGAGCTAGAGACGGATCCCCTCTTTGTGGATCCTGCGGAGGAAATACAACAACGATGAAGACCTACAAAATGATGGTGTATATAAATACCAACAAACCAAATCAAAACCATTGTAAATGATGGATATAAGGATGTAAATATACTCAAGTGATTTTCGGGAAAATATAAAACCTCATATTCCATCACTATGCCACGTGGCCCTCCTAATCATAGTCATGTTGTAACATTCCCAATTTTAAGACTTTAGAAACAAGGGAAAAAAAATTACATGATTAATGTTCTCTGTTCTAAATACATAATTTAGAACACACATTTCATAACAACCATTCATATAATAGATAACCATATGCAGCTGCAATGACTCAGTGAGAAACCGATCTATTCATTCCATGACTCGGTAACTACCGATCTATTCATGGGTAACATTGAGTTTTGAGTATTCTTCTGAATACTTCGTGTTCTTGGTTCTCTTACCCTATTCTGGGTTCTGAGTGATCTGCCTAAGGAACCTAACTGAATATTTGTTACCAATATTCATCAGCATCATGATCCTTAGACTAGGTGACATAGGACAACGCAATCAACAACTTGTGATACTTTGGCCAAAGATTTCTAACATATTGTTCGTATTACTTATTCCTTGATGACATACTTGTCAAACTAGAATACGTCCTTCACCCCCACTCCACTTTGTTATCTAGAATGTCTTATACTTGACTTCAGTCAGTCCCCTCGCTCAAGGTTTAACTCTAGTTCAGGTTAACAACATAGGTCATGATATAAAAAGGCTCATAAAGACTTAGGGTAAATTGGCATACTGGGCCAACCTAGGTTAACCCTATGTGCCAAGGTACCCTGAGTCCTAAAGGGCTACTTCATATCCTGGCTATGATACTAACCAGCCCTGGAGGAAAATCTTGGTCAAGTTCAAAGGTGTGTAGATCTTGACAATCAATGCAGAAGGGTGTTGCCACATGTTAACTGCATTGTTGTATCCTCGAGAAGATCCTAATCTTCTCGGAGGTACAACCTTGCAGTTGACGTGTGTCAACATCCTACAGAACAACCTCGTGAAGATGTACATACCTCCAAGAATTTACTCATGTTAAGTTAAATTTGGGTTAAAAGATGACAAAATATGGCAGCCTAACCAACTCCGAGTTCAACACTCTTTAAGTTCTTTTTACATTTTAGGTTCATATAATCTTAAGAACTTTAATTAACTTAAGATTGCTTCCAGATTTGATAGATTTGACCTAACAACTGTTATCCAAAAACAGAATAGCAACAACTTATGTTCCTTTATTCTAATTAACTTAACTAATTAAGGAAGTGCAACAACCTACTAGGCTGAAACATGTCAGACTTATTATTCTTAAGTCTTAATGATTAACCATCATACCTTCCTCTTCGTAGTTACATTCTAGGGCTTAACATACCCTATAATGTCATTTATAATTACAATAATTCATATTATAGTTTTATTTCACATCACAAGATTTAATGAATTACTTAGATGAGAATGATGTATTCTAGCCACTTGTTTAATCTGCAGCTTACTTAGGATATTTATCTAAATTCCTTTTTATAATACCATCATGAATACACATCCAATCATATAGATAACAAGAAGATTATCCTCAAAACAGGATAATTTACACAATCTACACAAGTAAATTTCCATCTTTCAATTCATTTTCAAACTTATTCATTACAAGCATACTTTGCATAGACATCAACCTTTATTCAAAAGGAAGTAACTTTTATTTTTCAATACAACTTAAGAACAAATCAGAATTCTTCTCAAAATCAACATAGATCAGCCAATGCATTGTATTAGTTTTTGCCTTCTCTTATCACTTATGAAGTCCATCTACAAAAATTGGTAACATGGGTCGGGCCAACAATCGAGCATGATAAGCACTAAGCCTTAAAATGAAGTGCATTCCACTAATTGTTTCAATAAAACAACCCTTCTTTAATGAACAACCAATCATTCATACTCCCAAGCGTAAGTAATATCAATAAAAGAAGAGCAACACAAAACAGATTTTAACACAAGGAGGAACATGATATAAACTATAATACTTGCCCTATAAATTAAAGTATAATTGATTTCATCAAATATCTTTACCAAACAACAAAACATAATATATCATTGTTTGAAGTTTTCAATAAAGTACAACACATATCTTTACTATAAGATTCATAAATGTTTACAGCATAATCTTTCAAGTAAAGAGGAAAAGATAGAGTTCCATTGCCATAGTACATAATCATCAGCAAGGCCGAAACCGGAGTAGGCCATGATTTAAACTGTTCCTTTAAAGTAATTCTACTTTAAGACAAGAACATATAATATATTTATCAACAGATCCAAATGAAAGAAATCCAAGGAGAAGTGATAGATTGGCAGTCATCTATAAGTTTCAATTTCATTTGCCAATCTAACTTTAATCTAATTCCAAATCACGTCAGTCAAATGAGAAGTAATCAAGATTAATAAACGTTGTTTTCTCATTTCACTAAGAATAGAAATCAGGAGGTTCAAATCAAAGTACTTAACCCAACTGCATTATAGAAGGAGTCTTCTAAAATATGATCCCAAACTCAAATAATTTCCTTCAACGCAATAGAAACAGTTTTACCTTCTAGCATTCATACAGTTTAAGTTCATTCAGGAGTTTCAAGGAAGGAAAACAATGACCATTCCAAAGAAAGAGATAGAGTACCAAAACTAACTTCCTTTCTAAATCATCTCATTCAAAAGCGTAAATTTCTACTTTCCGTTAGAGATAATAAAACAGTCTAGCTCATACAAGTTCATGAATTATTGAGCTTCATAGAATATTTCCTTAAAAACCAAACATTCTCCCATTGGTTGAACAACCACAAATAAGAAGTAATCATGCTATCAATGTCTACTTATAGAATCCTATAAATTCAACAGTGCAGTTCGACACATTCAAAACCAGTTTAAGACCGCAATCAATCTTCCAAGACATGATATACCCTTATTAGACCCAACAAGAAGTAGGAATCTAAGTAATGGCTAACACTTAAGACTACCCAACAGTTCGGCAAGGTAGAACCATCTTAACGGTATGCCAACACATCACTACCAAATTTATAAAATGGGTATCCAATCAAAAGACAATATCAAACATCAAAGAATAATATGTACAGTCCAGGAATGGTTTACAATTCCGGCACAATGCCAAGTATAAACGTCATTGAAGTATCAAGACCATTCAAATATATGTAACCAAATTAGGGTAACTATATGTTCCCTTAAAAGTGTATTACAAGATCAAAAGGCCATAATACCTAAACCTACACCATGTTCAGGTTTTATTCCATTAAGAACATCAAGTAATAAATGGTGAGTACAGTGGAGGATATCAATACCACAACACAATTATATAATATGCCAGCACTGTAAGACTAGACCGAGAGCAGTGAAAAGTATTGCATACAGTTCGAAATAAGAAGAAATGCTTCCATTTTTCCATTAACATCCTATCAACCTTATTTCTGAACAAAACAGAGTGTAAGATGCTTAGACAAAGCTCAGAAAGGATGACTCTCAAGTCGGGTTTACAAAGAATCTCTAAATACCATTAACATGGTCAAAAGAACAAGATTCCACAAGCAACATGCAAAAGCGACTTGAGTTACAGTCAGGTTATCCAAAATGATAACAAACACAAGTCCCAGATCAATCAAGTTCGTAGAATTAAAAACAAACCAAACCTTATATTGCTTTTCCTGTGCATGCAAGTTTCCATAACCGACCATGTTTTCACAAGGAGAAACATAAAACCAACTATATATGGTTTATCCATGCATGCGAACTTTTCTACCATCAAATTTCCTCAAGGTAAAATACAAAACAACAAGACATATACAGGTTTACCTAAAGTGCACGTGAAACCTGTTAATAGTCAACGATCTTACTCAAGAAGAATACAATTCCCAGCTCCTATACGGTTATATTCATAGCTTATTTATCTATGGATCAAAACGTATGCTAACAAACCCTAAGAATCTCAGATTACAGTCCTCTTTACTAAACAAGTTTCCCAACTGAAGCTAGTACTGGCAAACAAGTTTAATAAGACTGAATTTTACCAGTTCAAATTCACAAGACATGACCAGTTCACCCAACAAACATTTCAAATCACTGAAGAAGCAACCAGTGTCACTATTTTTGTTTAAGTATTCATGGTTCCTTTATGAAAAGACAGTGCGAATAAAACTTTCCACCGATTCAAGAACACACAGACGCCAAATGCACAGAAAACAAGTTTTCTTACAAACCCATCTATCATTTTATTAGCTAAGCATGAATGCACAGATCTTAATAGAGAAAAGTTGTTTTAATGAAAACACTTAGAAGAAAGCAAGAGATTTTAATAGTTAGGGCCTATCATGCCTGATAGTGTCGCCGAAAAATCGAAGAAGACTTCTTAGCTGAGCTCGCTTCTTCCCTTCTTCTCCACGAAAGACCAAAACAACAAAATACTTCCTCCACATTACCTCATATACTCTCCATGAAACAGAAATAGATTTGTAACCACAAAAATAGCCATGCAATACAGTTTAACTACTGGTTCAAAAAACCAGAGTGCGAGTAGAACGAAAATCGGAAAGCATGCAAGTGAAACAGCTCAACCAAAAATCCGCTTGGCATACCTACCAAAGCGGTTTGGGCTCGTCAAACAAGGCAATTAATTGCATTAATTTCCTGATCTCCCACCCAATCTTCCTTGCCACCACCAAACTGGCGAGCTCCAAATCAAATAAAACATGAATTTCCATTTCTAGTAATACTGCCACCTAGGCCTCCGCCATCCAAATTAGCCTCTGCCAAAGTCGGCAGTCCGTAGGAAATAAATAAACCTTATCACCTTCATAAATGTTTAGAAACCGTCGCCATTGTACATGCGACCCCTTTTAGTTCCAATTCGCATCCTTTAGTTTAGGATAGGTTAGATTGCTTAGGTTAGATCTTAGGTAGGATTTACATTAGTACCTTAGGATGTAACACTAACCACTAACCTCTAACATAGTTCTTAGCAAATAGGTTAGGTAACCCCTCAAATGAGTGAACCAATAATACTATAGTTTAAAGAACTAGGTTAGGTCACCAAATAACTTTGTAGTGTTAGGTTAAAGTTTTAGTACTTAGCAACCCTTCTAACCCTTTGCATCAAGTTTAGGTTAGCAACAAAATTATATCAAGTAACATAGCTTAGGTAGGAATACTTTCACCTAGCTTAGGATTCCGGAAGTAAATCCTTAATAGGTTCCTGGATATCTTTCTCTTGTGTTGTGAACAGTTGCATTCCCATCATTATCAGCAATGACCTGTCATGGTCGACCTTCAAGGACCCAAGCCAACATCCTGCTGAATGGAAGTGCATTCACACAAAAGTAAAAGAACTTGCAACAACAAAGTTCAGTCTAGCGTGAAGCCTAACTCATGGAATGTCGATTTTACCATTCACTTCACAGAGCATTACTAAAAACATTCCTTGGATCACTGAAATTGATCCAAGGATGAGTCGACAAAAAGACAAGTTTACAACTCTTAAACTAGAATGTAATTTACCTTCCAGAACTGAAAAGTGGATTCAGAGAAGTCACACCAGTTCGACCATAGGATCTTAAGAGCGAAAAAACTTATCCATACCAAGCATGATTTCCAAAAATCAGAAGATCATATCCTTATAAGGAAAATCACCTATCAACACTTGAATGCAAAAGAGGAAAATAACAATAGTCAAGGGTGTTACACATGTCACCATGTAAGGTTATTCTATTTTGAAAGTTGATTAAATACAATTTCTTCCATTTTAAATCCCATGTGCAATAGGCGCTTCGCTAACTAGTTAGCAATGGTCAAGTAATTGGTAGCTAAAAGGTCAAGGGTCTGAGTCCCCTATAAAAGCATTTTGTTGAAATTTGGAGAAATTTTTAGAAAAATCACCAACTTTAGCAGTAAAAACCTCTGCTAAATAGGTAGTTGTCACCAAACACACCCCTAAATTTAGCGGGAAAACACTATTTTGAGCCAATTTTTTTCTCCCATTTGCTCTAAAATTTTATTTTGAGCAAATTTTATAAAATTAGTGGTGCCGAAAAGGGATTTTTTTTGTAGTTTTCTCGCATTCTAGGCCATTTTCAGCTTTGGAGGCCACTAAGGCCTTGTAAAACATTTTTGTTCCCACCATTCATTTTTTCTACACAAGCAGTTGTATTCAAAAAAATTCATTGTATTATTGAATTGTATTGTGCTAACATGCCGTATAGTCCAAAAAATTATAGCAACCCACTATGGAAAATAATACTACCAAGTTCTTTTTGCTTGACTTACAACTCCTTTGTGGCGACAATTATACCGCGTGGAAGACCAAAATTAGAACTCGAGTTTGAAGAGATTTGGCCATTTGTAAATGGTTATGTAACCAGATCACCAGATGATGCAAAATAATTAGGGTGTCAAGGATGTAAGAGGGTTCAAAAGTGGTGGACAAGATTTTGGAAAAACATGGAAATACAACATTCATTAAAGTATTTAAACATGTTATAAAATGATTTCAAAAGGTAAACCCTACAAAATAGAAGTCGAAAACCTATAAAACAACAATAAACACCAAAAATTAGATTATAGAAATCTTGAAATCCAAGCCAAAAATTTACATAGAACATTATTGCACAGAAATTATGGAAATGCGGAGATATCAACGCTAGGGTAGGGAAGCTAACGCAGACATAGGGATATCAATGCTAGCGCAGGATGTAAATGCAGTGTAAGGGTATCAATGTTGGTTCGGGGATGCTAACATAGATGCAGGGGGATCAACACTAGTGCAAGGATGCTAACACATATGCAAGGAGATAAACACTAGCGCAAGGATGCTAATGAAGATGCGGGAAACCAACTCTAGCGTACAGAGCCTATATCTCTTCAAAAACATAGGAGTTTGATAAAAAATGTCAAAAGCTCAATTTTTTTACTAATTAGCTTCAAAATTGGCAGCACTTTACCTCCTTCTTACCTACAAGGAACACACAATACATGCAAAATCACAAAACAAGCTAAGAACTTAAAGTTATTTTAACATGTGCAAAAATAGGTTAGTATGAAAATATGAAACTAAAATACAAAAACTTGAGAAAATGTGCATGAGACAAAGGGATTTCCCAGCGAGTGTATCACATGTATGCATGTAAAATTTGGTTAAGTTAAAAACTAGAAACTAACACCAAGTAGTTCTTATAACTAAGATAATTCAACATAAACATCATGATAAAGCTATGTAAGGGAAAAATCTAATCAATGCATCCAAATTAAACTTGAAAAAACTAAACCATCCCTTGTTATTTTTATGGGCTTTCTAGATTGTAGTTGCTCCTATGAATGAACCATTCATGATTACGAGTGATCAAAGGAAGGCTATCTCCATGAAGAGGAAAGGATCTCACCAATATGGCTTAATGGCCATGTTTGGATCTTCCTTTACTACTCTTTGCAAGTAGAGGGAATGGATGCTAGATCAATAAGCTTTTCAAGGTAGAAAATGCTCTTATCATGTGCATATAATAATGCTAGTAATAAGTGTGGTGTAAATTTAGATGGAAGGTACTAGGTTCTTTATATAACTTTCCAATTTGGGAGAAGCTATAAACCTAGAGAATATGGGACAAATATAAAGTAGAATTATAAAGGGATAAACATGATTAGAATATATTAATTAGTAATCGTAACTCATAGGAGTTGGAGATAATTTAATTAATCAACTAAGATTAAGTAATAGGCCAAGATAAGCTTAGAAAGCCATTTGGAGGTGGTTTAGAAGGAAATAGATAGAAATTGGAGGATTTAAAAGGGGAATTTAACCAATAATATGGGTTATTGATTAAATAGGAGATTAAAAAGGCTTAATTAACTATAATCAATTAATTGATTGATTAGAAGAGGATTATAACTAACGAAGTGACATTAATTGGCATGCGGAATGAAGAGGAGGCTAGGTAATTAAAAAAGTTTTGTTAATTGACCAAAATTAAGGGGATGTTAGAGAATTATTGGGAAATCACTAATTATAATGGAATTGATGGAAAAGAGGATAAACAATGCAATTTTGGTATTAAAATAGCACAATCGTATTTTAGGTGTCTACAACTTTCTTGCGTAGAGTTGTAGCTTTGAGGGTTCCACTTCTAGCCATGTGAGAGGATACATGAGATCATCTGCTCTTTTTCCCATTATTTTGAGAGCACTTCCTCCATCATATAATTTTTTTATTATTACAATCAACTTGTCAAATAAGAGCATCATTTTTGAGAGGTTGGTGAATTTGATGTAGCAAGAAGAGTCATTATACAACATCGATGAAGAAGAAGAGAAAGCGTTATCTTCTCATTAGAAAGGGAAGAACAAATCACACTCCCCCAAAAATTCCCATAAATAACATCAATGTAGACACTAAATCGGCACTTTGGGTATATTTCTAGGTTATGATCATATACCGCTATTCATATGAATCCTAAGTGAGAAAATTACAAATTGACCATTGTATTTGGCCTCTTTTCTTTCCTTCTGGTTTCCTTTTTAGTCTTACACACCTTCTTTCCTAGTCAGAATTTTGAACTGGAGTTTTTCTAAGTATGGACACCAAGTGCCCACATGCCCCCATCCCATCCGGGTGCCCTAACCTTTTGTATCTTTCTCATATCTTTTAGGTTTTTCTAGAAATTGGGCATCTTATTTTCTTGGTGGTCATGTTTTTAGTGGTTCATTACTTAAATTAAAACAAGAGATTCATATAAATACAAATCTATGTGACCATAATAAAGGACCAAGTACTAAACATATACTACTATCACCTAAGGTTACATCCAAAGGCATTACAAGAGCATCAAAGCATCCATCTAGCATTCATTCAAGGAACAAGGGACTACATTATTCTGCATTCACTTCATAGGAGGGGAAGTTCATTTTTCCATGCACACATCTACTTACATTTTCTACATCTAGTTATTTCTCGTTATTCAAGTGTTTCTGGCACAAGAGCAACCTAGGGCACGATTGTACACACACCCCCGCATAACTACATGGAGTCTATAATGTAGTGCAATTCCTAGATCGTAAGTTCACTCAGTCGGGTGATTGTCGCGGTCAACCCAACTCCCCATTTGCATCTTTTTTATTTTTAAGATTTGATGTGTTTTGGGGTTTTACATGTGCTCTTTCTCTTTATAGGTTTCAGGTGAATCTTGCGAACTTAGTGTGACATACAGGCGATCAACATCGAAAGGAAATGACATATAAGAAACATAGAAGAAATCACTTTTGGCCATTTTCACATTCATGGGCACCTAGCGAAAGGTCTAAAATGCCCACGTGCCCCTAACATGATCCGCGTGCCTGAGTCCCAACATTTCTGACACTCACACAATTTTATGGGCTTGGTCATGCGACAATCGACTTCATGTTCCATCAATTTTCTAGCTCAACATAACTTTGGGATTATTGTAAAATCAGCTAAGTATCGCATTCCTTCTCTTGCACTTAGGGTTTTAAATTTAGTAGCTTACTTGCTTGTGTCAAATATGTACTTTAATTATATATCATTGAGATGTAAATTAATTAAGAATTTAACATTTATATTTCAATATTTGTTAAATCATTTAATAAACCCATCACTTGATTCACACCTTCTTTTAGGGTTTTCTTCTTATGCTCATCACCCGTAGTGGTCGTTTTGGGTCTTCTGAGAATCTCGAGCTTCCTCCATATTATCGTAGGGTTTCCAAATCAATGGTTACAACTGATAATCTATTCGCTAACTCTCAACAAGTTCCTCTCAAAAACATTGAATCATCTGATAGTGAGCACTCATATGATGAAGACACAAATGCTAATCAAGAGAAATTAGACAAGATCAAAAATTTGTGTGATAATCCTTCTCATCTTCCACATATTCTTCATGTTTTCATTGCCACTAAGAACTCTCATGATCCTACTTTGGGACCTATTTTCGGTTCTTCCTCACCTCCATGGTCTCCACCTTCATATCCCCTGTTTCCATTCCTATTACTACCATTCCTATCATCTATCCTAATTTACAACTTGGTGCTTCTTCAAATACGCCTGATTTAACTTCTTTATATCAAGATTTGCAAACTCAAATTTTTCAACTTCAATTGGCCACTTCTCACGCATCTCCATCTCTGGATTCCACATTACTACTTCATAATCATTTCACACCCACCATTTCCACTTATGTTCTTCCTATTAATATTGCCACTCCCAAGCTTCCCATTTTCAAGGGCCATGATGAATCTCAATAGCATCTCCAAGAATTTCATGTAGCATGTATAGATTATGTGGATGATCACACTTTACTAGAAAATATCTTTCCTCACAGTCTTCAAGATTATGCAATGCATTGGTTCTATGATCTACCTGTCCACTCAGTAACATCTTTTACGCATTTATCCAATGTTTTTATCACTCATTTCTCTATTAATATCAACTCTAAGATATCCTATGCTCAACTTGCACAACTTAAACAGGATCTAATGAAGATCTAGTGGATTATGTCTTGTGATATAAGAACAAATTAGCTAAGATATATAATGTGCTTGCATGCACTCTAAACTTCAAGATCTATTTGTCCAAATTCTATTACCGCCTCTCCAGGAGAGTTTTATCTTCAAGACATCTCCATCATTCGATCATTTATGTCATACTCTTAAGCTACGTGAAACTAAACTATTATCTATATGAAAGGTTAAGTATCATGAGCAGGCTTCATCTTCTACGTGATTTCAAAGTAAATAAACTTTCAAGCCATCTACAAAACCTATTGAAGCTAAATTTATTTTCAATGTTATATCTAATCTTGAAAAGCTTCAATGGCAACCGCCTAAGCATATGTTTATTAAATTTCCTTGTGCTCGTATATTCTATTTCCACAACTCATTAAGATAAATCTTATTATACTTCCTCATCCACTCAATCAGACCCATCTCATCCTAAAGTTCACAATTAAAATTAAAATTTTAGATGTGATTATCATCAATGAATTGGGAATTCTATAGATCATTGTTTTAAACTTCAAAATATTATTCAATATATTATCGATAATAATGCAATTGAACTTCCCGAGCTTATGACATCTATGTCGGTCAATGAAAATCACAAGCTCAATATCTTCAACAATCATCTTCCTAAACATGAAAAGAAAGTGGCTAACTCTTCGTAAAATCATACATATTTCACAATTCTTCCTCCTCCAGACGGATCTCTTGATTGTCTAGTTTCACGTTGAAGCATATCCACATATCATTGCATTTTCTGATCATGATTATCATGATACATTATCTTCTGAAACATTACATATAAATGATTCTATTGGATCTTATGTTGTTAAAAATACCATGATCAACTTGTTTCCTTATGTGTGTGCGTGCTCTATTGCACCTCTTGTTGCTATCGGCTCTCCATCATCACATATTTCATATCCAGTGCCTTAATCTTACGATTATGTCAAGATTCCAGTAATTTTTTTCCTCTTACCATGTTTGTGCCATTTCTTGTGGAACCTTTAATCAAAGGGTGTGACATGCTCTTAGGTCTTCCTTGGATCAATGCAACTCAGGCTATCATTTCCATAAATCACTTTTGTCTAAATTTCATTCACAACACGCAAGTTATTATTATCAATAGTGTTATGTCATGCACACCATGACTGCAGATCCTCTTTGGGTTGTCATTACACTCGCTAGAGAATCCATGTCCCCACAACCTCTCACATCTAAATCATAATCTACTCTTACTTTTGTTTTCATGCACAACCTACTGGGTCTCACAATTATACTAGTCTATCTCATGAGTTTAGGTCCACCACCAGTAGTTCCTTCAAATAGGTATACATCACCTCCTCGATTTTCATCACATAGGTGTTCATTATCTCTCGTGATCTATTTCACATAGGTGTTCATCGCCTTCGCACTCTCCTTCACATAGGTTTCCATCCCCTCCATGATCTCCTTCACATAAGTGTTCATCACCTCTACACTCTCCTTCACATGGGTGTCTATCACCATCCTAATCTCAAGTATATAGATCTCATTCACCGACACATCATCTTTCTCATATATCAACAATCTTAGAGCATGGTCATACACCTTTATTAACATATACATCAGCATACGCTTGGGGGCATCATACGTATTCCCCCTTATATCATCACTAGGTGTCTTATAATTATAATATTTCACTTCTTGCTTCGCATCTAGTCTTTTACACGTGTCTTGCACATCTTGATACATTTGTATCATCATCACCTTATGAAAACTTTAGTTCCATGGTTCGTACTCGAATCCTAAGGTTCTAAATTGGAAATGAGCCTCACCACACTCACTTACTCTCTACGCTCTACGCTTTATTAATCTATCTTCCTAGCATACACAATTAAAACTATTTCCCGATGATGTACTCTAATTCTTGGGTCATTCTTGATCGTTGAGGGATATTTTATAAATGAACCTCACCTCATGCACACTCATTCACACTCTCTCTCAGCATGTTGCTCCTTTCATTCACTTTTCATTCCATTCCATCTAACTCATCCACGTCATATTGCATATCTCTGATTGCACATTGTTCTTTCTTACTTATACTCACATTTACACTTTTCTTACTATGTTAGATGGATATTTCATATGTCATTATATTTATCATATACACATAAACATTCACTTACCTTATAGTTGTGAATTCATCCTTTACACAAATTCTTACACATAACATAGATGTTTGATATTGTACCTCTTACCAATCCCACAAAGGCTCCTAGGGGCATCTACTTTTGTACACATTACAAGTGTTATTGTTTCATTATATACTATTTCTTATTCTTACTAGCACACTAATTTGTATCAAATCATACACATTTTGACATACTTTTTATCTTTCTAACATGCTAATGGGTGCTTCATGTGCAACGTTTGTCTTGTAAGAACTATTTGTTACCATGGTTGTATGTCACTTTGTTTGCTACTCGTCTTTCATTGTTTACCATTTTTTGCGGGCTTTTCCTTTTTCCTATTGTCTATTAAAGTATGCTAATATCTAAATGGGGTTTTACTTTAACTACTCACCATGAACCATAATCAATAGTTCTTTAACACTCGCAAACCATAAAGTAAGCAAATAATTGCAGCTTTTTAAAGAAAGGAAATATTTATAGAAGAGAGGAAAGGGAATTATATAAACACAGAAGAAATGAGAAGATGTGCATCCCAATCAATAGATAGCAGAGTTGATTGCATGCACATAGAAGAAACCAATAGATATAAACACAAAATTCTAAGCAAAGGTAGCTCTAGATCTAGATCTGAAATAACACAAAGTCTATTAAAAGATCTAAGATAAAAAGCAAGAAACACAATACACCGTGACACAAAGTTCTCCGAAATCTGCTCTTGTATATTCCTTTGCTTCAAGTGGCTCTCAAGGGTTTCAACACAAAGTCTGGAACACAAGGTTGTTGCTTACAAATTTTGATCCTTAACCCGGAGGTTCTTCTCCTACTTATAGAATGTAGGAGGGAAAGTACAAATGGGAAATCTAACTGAACTGAAACACAAACAACAAGTAAAGATGACATTTGGCAATCATCCTCCACTAACTTCTCCTTAAGTGACACATGTATCACTTAACTAATAGAATTGTTCCACATGACTTTAAGTAATGGTTTCAAAACCAATAACTTAAAAGTCTTACAATTTCATCCGAGAACATGGAAAATAAGAAGAAAGAATAAGAAGAAGTCAAGCCAGCTGTAACATTTATGTCTTCTTTTTGTTCTGATATTGGATATACTTGTCGAACATGTGATTCAACATCTTCCCATCTGTTTTAGCCACTGTTTCCTTCTCTCTCCCGAATCGCAAAGAATCCTTCATTCAACACTTTGATGCACGCTTCCACATCTTCCAAGCTCAACCCGAACCTCGCAATATCTCTCCTGCAGCGCCACCAGTCTGCTAATGGAATTCATCATGAAAGGCTTAGTAGCTTTATCAATTCTCTTTTGTACCATCAGAAGAGACCCTTCCAGGGAATTAGGTACTTTGCTAGGAACGATCCGCACGTATGAAGTAACATTCCCGACCACTTTCTCCTCAGTGAAAGAAATGATATTGTCTGGTAAGGATGATGTCCTACTCTCAAGTGCCTGCATCCTCTTCAGCAAAACTCTGCAGATCTCCAAACGGAAAGATACTGCAAACTCCAGCTGCTTCCCCTTCTCAACTGATCCATCCGGTACAATCTGCTCTGCAACCAATACATCTCCCAGCAGCTTGTTGATCTCGCCAAAGTACTCAGGTTACTCTCAACAACTGTGTTCATATCTACTATGCTCATCACCAGTTGCTTCAACTGATTTGTTGCATCATCCATAACCTTCAGGTGGGCTGGCACTTCTCCAAGTTGTACAAAAGCTTGATGAATAATCAAATTCTTCCATTCATCAATAGCTTTCACTTGATTGCTTGCATCCTCCATTTCCTGCATAAGATGATCACTCACCTACTCTGAAATGGGCTGAATGGAAGGTTTAGCAACCTTGGCTATGATCTCGCACAATTGAGATACTTGCTTCTGAAGCTCATCTTTCTCCGCCTTTTCACTGTCAAGCCTAAGGAATAGAGCATCTATCAATGTCTCGTATCCTGCTTCAATCCTTCTGTGGTGGCTTGACCGAGGGGTACTTTGGTTACTGATAACATCTTCTCCGTGAGCTCATCCTCCTTCTTTCCTTCCGCCGGAATTGACATCTCAGCAAACTTCTGCCCCGACTCTCGATGATCAACCTTGAAGTTACCTTAGCAACTTTAGGTCTTCTGTCTTTTCCGCCTAGGCTCTGGAGTAGCTGCAAGTCATGTTCTTCCAAGTTCATCTCCACTCTCGCTTCTAGAACCAACTACGAAGCCAACCATTCTGAGAAGTTACTTCTCAGAATGAGAAGTCGCTGAGTGCACTACCATCTCCCGCTCTACATCCTCTCCATCAAAAGTGCCACAAAGTTGTTATGGCTGCCATCTTCTCGAATCATCCAAGACAAAAGCTCTTTCAACTCCGCCATCTCGCAATTGCAGCTTTAACGTCTCTTCTGGAACGGGTGCTGAACGGAGTGGCTGAGGAGAGAAGATGAATGTCACCGGATTCAATGGAGGCATGGAAGTGTCCTGCGCCGGCAACAATTGGTGAAGTATCGATGATTGGAGAAGCTGGAACTAAAGTCATGGCCGTGGAAGTGATCTTCTCCTTTGATTGAGATCTTCTGTGTACTTTCAACTTCTCAGACCTTCTTGCTTTTTCTCCTCCGTGCTTCCACTTGAGGGAATCTCCTACTGCCAAAGTTTCCCATGACTTGATTCATCAATGCTTCATCAAGGCAATATCCCTTCGCAAGAACTAGTTTGAAGTATTCACCAAAACAACTCCAGATCTTTCTTCAATCGTGTGGCAGCCTCCTACGTTATCCTGAAGTACGGCTCTATCTCCTCCCATTTGATGGTAAGTGTCAAGTAACACATTCCCATCATCTTTAAGATCCGCAGGTATCCGCGCTAGTCCAAAGTCGAACACTTGCTTTGCTGATAGCCTGCTGAAATCCCTCTTTCTAACCTCGTACTCACTTTTGCACTTCATCCAAAAATCCTCCAATGAAGGCACGTGTGCGTACTCCTGGGAGATCGTCTTCCCGGCTACTCCAAATGGATCAAAGTTCAGCCGTGCCATGAAGAACTCTTGCTCATACTCAGATAACATCTGCGTCTCCATCCCTCGAGCTCTATGAATGCTCTGGCAGCAATAATGTCCGACAGTGATCGGAAAGAAGCCCGTAGACTTGTGTCGTTTTGACTGAAGGTCATGTATCTCCACAAGTTGCTCTGCTTAGCTCCATGGCGATCAATCTATCATTCGGATATCTGGGCATCTTTATTGGTTCTCCAAAAAAGCCAGTAACCCTGAGGTATGTGAAATCTGCAAACTGAATGAATAGACTGCCAATCCTGAATACGGCTTCCCACGCTTCTTTGCTTACCCTGTTGGCCTTTAGGTCCTTGTCTAGCCTACAAATGAAATCGTAGAAGAATCCATCATTGACCACTTTGAAATCCTTCTCGCACGCAGGTACAGTAAGTTGTGGGTAGCACTCAAAAATGGGGTCCTTAGAAAGAACGCCACATCTATCCAACTTGAGAAGATGCCTTGTGAAGTTGCAACATACACCAAGTAGGAAGTCATTTTGAAGCTGAAAGTACGCTTCACGTTTCGAGTTGCTCACCAATGTTGTCGCTAATAATTTCCGACCAATTGATTATGGAATCAACCTTGTTGACTTCAATGGTCCTGATGAAAGCATACATCCATGTATGGAAAGTGTAAGCATTCACCTCGCCATTAATCCTGCATAACAATTTGACAATATCATCGACCTCCTGCACCAAATTGGACCGCGGAAGAGTTCTTGGGAACTTAGAAGGAGATCTAGGCTTCTTCATGTATCTGTTGTTCATTATGTTCACGCAGTCAACTCTATGCTTATCCCACCTACTGCCGGCATCCTGAAGGCTAATGGAAGTCACCACCTTTCGCACCGGAATCTTCAAACAATAATTGATGAACTCTGTGTCCAATCGAATTATTGTTTTCCCCGTAGCATCTCGCACTGATCTGGATGAAGGATGGTAAGATCTAGCGCACTCCATAACAAACTCTGGCAACTGGGCTTATGTATGGAAAGGCTGCAGCTCAAATAATTCCACTGCTTTTAACCGCACGCATGAGTGAAGTCTTTCCCGCTCTAGATCTATCAATCAATTCGAAAGAGGTTCCGACCTAGATCTGTGTCTCCTATGTCTGCAAATTTGGAAGTGATGCATGACTCTTGTGCTTTCTTTTTCATCTCTTTTTCCATGGCTTTGTCTATCTTTTTGTCCAATAATTCTTTTTCTTCTTACTTGGCCGATTTCTTCAAAACTGGTGCAGATCTGGATAATTCTTCAGATTCGAGGATATATTCAATGTATTGGACATTGATTAGAGCTCCTTTTCTTTTGTAAAGCACCTGTAATGAATTCCTGCAATTAATTCAGACAAAGATGGCAACCGGAGCATGAATAGTGAATTTTAATTATAAAAATCTGCACTTTTCAAGCCTGCTGCCCCAAAAATTGATGTTTTATTTGCATGCAAAGAGAGCATGAATTTTTCCAACTTCACCTGAGCACCTGTATCACTTATGCAAACAATTATGCAAACACAAATCAACCTCCTTCAATGCATGCGCCAAAATTGGAAGCTTTTAGCCTTGATTTCACCTTCTTCTGAGCAAAATCCTCTTCAATATGGGGCGCACTTTTCCTCTGGGCTGCACTTCTTCACCTGTGAATTAATTAATTCACCCTTATGGCAGCCCATGCTTATATAACCCTCATAATTCTATAATTAATAATTGCCCTTCCTATTCCTGGCAATTAATTAATTAAAAATCATGCTCTTCTCTTTAACTGGTGTGCTAAAATTGCATGATTAAGGACAACCATCCATTAAATTAAATTTAATCAATTTAATCATCCACTCTTCACTTCACTTAAGCTTCACAGTGTGCTTTGACCATAGCCACTGAAAATAGAATTTAATTTAATCAATTAATGCTTTAAAAAGCATTAAATATATCCCAAAAGGGGCGCACTTTTTGTCATGAAGGGGGCAGCCTTTAAATAAATTAAATTTATTTAATTTAGACCATCTATTTCAATTCTTTTATTCCCTTTGCTTTGTTGACTTTCTTCCATGCTTGGGCACCAAATTTAGAAGAAGAAATAATTAATTTAATCACTTTAAAGGCTGCCTTGTTCTCTCCAAAGGGGGCGCACTTTTTTGCATAATAGAATTCTATTTTTAAGAATTTATGGCAATGGGAATTTTTACCCTGCAAGGCAGCCCCGAAATCCCATGATCCACTTAAGTGATTTGACTTTGACAATGGGATTATTTACCCTACAAGGCAGGCAATAAAATCCCATGATTTCACTTAAGTCACTTTTCTTTTATTTCACCATGGGAATTTTTACCCTGCAAGGCAGGCAATAAATTCCCACCTGCCTGCTGCCTCTAATTTTCCCACTGCAACTTAAGTGACTTTTCCATCATGGGAAAAAGTACCCTGCAAGGCAGGCAATAAAATCCCACCTGCCTGCTGCTTCTATTTTTCCCATGATCCACTTAAATCCTTTGTTTTCCAAAAATGCGCCCAACCCCGCAGGGGCTTTTTAGTGCACGACTTCGCCTTTTCCCAAAGGAACCGACCTCCGATGGTGACTTCCTTCTGGCACAATGTGCGTATGTGATCTCCGAATACTCCAGGCCAAGAATCGGGCTAACCCGGCAAAGGAATTGATCTAGAGAAATTTCACAGAAAACGAAACGGAAAACACAAAAACACAAAAATTGCCAAAAGTCACAAATAAAGCCCAAAACTTATTCCTAGTTAAAACCCTTCTGGTATATAGGAATAATGATATGTTCGATCACAACAGGGTTAAAATGGAGCGCAAATTGCCTCAAACGGGCTCAAAATAATTAAATACAAATTTCCCATAGACAAATCCCGACGACATAATATAACAATTTTGGGCATCTGGGTATTTGGCGAAAAAGGCTAATATGGCTCTTTGGGAATATCTTGACGCAATACAAGAACTTTCAGGCAATAAAAACACAAAACGACCCATTATTTTAAAAGTACAAAAAAATTTTTTAGATAGGGTAGTCACAGATTTCAGGATGAAATCTGGGGACACCAATCAGCTCCGTCTGTGGACATCTTTTTCTCTGTTAGAATGACAAGGAAAAGATGAGATCCCAACATCTCTAGTTTCGTATCTTGTCCTTTGGGCACGGGGTCAGGCAAACAAACACAACACAAAAACAAAAACAAAACAAAGAAAAACAAACAAAATTTTATTTATGTACATACAGGTTTTACCCGCTTCTCATGTTCGAAAACTTCAAGTGTTGCCCATTGAAAGGCAATGACAATTCAACTCCATCCTAATGAGCAAGAATGAAGCTATCTGCTCCGGCGATCTTCTTAATCACAAAAGGCCCTTTCCATAGTGAATCAAATTTTCCATGCATGCCTTTTGCTTCTCTTCTTTTGTCCCATAAAAGGACCCAGTCATTGACTTCAAACTTTCTTTCCCGGATTTTTGTCAAAGATGACTTTCACCTTTTTTGATGCTCATCAACCTATCTGCAACTTGAGTTTGTACTTCCCTCAATTCATTCGGGTTTTAGAAGGTACATAATTCTTTTATCAATAAAGCATCAGTGAATGTGGAATCCTCCAGGCCTTAGAAAGTCACAGGCAAGGTAGCCCAAGGTAAGGTAGAGGCAACTCCGTGTCTCTACCATATAACAATGAAATGGGACATGCCTATCACCCTCTTTGGTGTGATTCTATCGGCCCATAATGCATCAAACAACTTTTTATGCCAAGTCCTTTGATTTTTCGTTACTTAGCTTCATGCGATGATATAGTTACCAAGTTTTTGTTACTAGATTCAGCTTGGCCATTCCCTTGTGGATAGTAGTTTGAGGAATGAACCAACTGGATCCCATGAGTGTAGCAGAAATCAACCAGCTCCTCAGAAGAAAGATTTAGAGCATTGTCTGCTACTATTTTACTGGGCACGCCAAACCTGACAATAATATTTTCTTTTATAAAATTGCACACCTCGGCGGAAGTGGCATTCTTCACAGGAATAGCTTCTACCCACTTACTAAAATAATCAGTAGCTGTTAGAATGTAATGGTGACCGGCACTGGAAGCCGGGTTAAGCATACCAATAAAATCCATTCCCCACTATTGGAAAGGTTCTTCAATCACAATGGGTTTTAGAGGTAATGCAGGTAATTTCACATGCCCAACAAAATGTTGGCATGCTTGGCACTTAGCTACCCACTCTGCAGTATCTTGAAAAAGGGTAGGCTAGTAATACCTTGCTCTGAGGATCTTGTGTGCAGTGACTCGGCCGAGAAATGACCACCACAAGCCATGTCATGAAATTGTTGTAATAGCTGATCCTGTTGAGCTTTATCCACGCATCTGAGAAATATGCCATCAATTCCTCTTTTGTATAAACCATTATCCCAAAAAAAAATCTTTGGATTTCAGTTTGGTAGTTGTTTCTCTTTTCTGGAAAGTTGATCTGGGCATTCTCCATACATCAGAAAGTAGGCAATGTTATTGTACCATTCCTCTACCAAATCTATAAAAAGTCTTTCTTGAACCTTTGCAGCAAAAATCCTCATCTATCTCATCTTGATATGCTTCTAGTACTGATGCTTTCATCTCTGTCATTAGTACACACAGACCTCTTCCTCGAACCAGCTTTGTTGGTTTAATATCCAAGTCATATTATTAAACCTCCTTTTTTGGATGTGGGAAATGGCTATGTCTGAATGGATCTGACACGCTGTGGATCTATCTTGGTTCCTTCTTTTGAAACAATGTGCCTTTTTTCGTATGTGAGGAAGTAGCTTCCTTTGGTCACAAAATATGATTGTTGGGATTCAAAGAAATACCATGTTTGCGGAACTGTATGAAAACCTCTTCCAGATTCAAAATGTGTGCGCTCTATCTTTGGAAAAGACTGTCAAATCGTCAAGGTACACCACTATGCTTATATCCTTGAGATGAGCAAAAGCTAAATCCATAGCTCTTTGAAATGTAGCACCAACATTGATCAAGCCAAACGAAATTTTCTGGTAAGCAAAGGTTCCCCAAGGTGTAATGAACACCGTTTTGTATTGATCTTCTTCAGCCACCTTGACTTGATTGTAACCTAAAAATCCATCAAGCATGGAAAGCATCTTAGATCCAGTGACCACCTATAGAGTGTGATCCATGATGGGGATGGGGTAGTTATCTTTTAAAGAAGCTTGATTAAGGTTGCGAAAATCCACGCAAAACCTAATTTTTCCACTCTTATTCCTCACAGGAACTATGTTGGCCAACCATTCAAAATGATGTATGGGATAGGTAATATTTGTGTCTAACAACTTCTATATTTCTGCAAAGATGGTTCCCAAATGGTAGGGTTGTGCCGCCGCAGCTTCTGGCTTGAAGGCTTTTGTTCTGGTTTTAGTGGGATGTAGTGTTGAACTTCAGTTTATATGTTTTTAGATCCTGGTAAGACCAGGCAAAAACATCCATATATTTCTTAATAAGCTCAGTAAAAGCTTCTCTTCGGCCTCTGAACAACACTTACTCAGATTTACTAGTTTGGGATCATCCGACACCCAAATTTAGTAATTGTGTATCAGAGGAAGAACCTTCCCCACTTTCTTCATTTTTCTTAAGCATATGATCATGCTTATCAAACATTTCCTCAAAGATACCAAGCCTTTGGGAATTTTATTTCCCTTTAGCTAGATAATCTCTTGACTTCCCAAGATGTCCGCATCTATTTCTTCCACAAGTTTTTCGAGGCGAATTGCTTCCCTCATAGTAGATCTCTTCAAAGTTGTCCTTCTGTTGGAGAAAAGCAGCAATCTGCTTGTCATCATCGAAAACCTACCATTATTAGACGTTGTCATGAACTTTTGGGCGGAAGACCATCTCAACTTTGTAGTCCCCTTGTCTAAAAATGTGGGAGGCTGATCCGGATTTAACAAAGTCTGTAGTCACTACAAGTGAATCAGCTCTTGAATTTTGTTCTCTCGGAATGTAAGATACCGAGAAAGCTGAAAAATCCAGGATAGCAAAGTAGACCCGATCTTTATAATGCCTAAGTTTGTCCTTTTTCACTTGATAGATACCTCTTATCTGCTTAACAATCAGCTCAACATCTCCCTTTGCGTGTAAGAGTTTGATTCCCATTGTTCTTGTCTGCTACATGCCTAATAACAACGCTTATCATACTCTATTGTCTCAAGTTAGTATTTTCAAACATCAATTTGAAAGAATGCACATGCACCTTCCCTTCAGAGAGATAAGAATAATGCCTTCGCTGATCCAAATGAACAACAATACCATCAAATTCCGAGTCCCAAACCTGTTATCAAGTTGATGTGGTTCTTGAATCACAATTGAACATCTTCTTTATCCATTTCTAGATAATAGACTCCGTGATCCGATTCTCAAACAAGATCTCGAGATCTAGGATTCTCGACTTTGACACTGTACTTGGATTTCTTCTCGTGTTCTAACTTCGATTAACTCCTTTGATTGGTATGTGTGCACAAGACCAATCCATCTTGACTTCTCCACCTAGCTCTTTCGCAAAATTCCTACTTAATAGATGCCATAAGAGACTAGGATGTCTACTACAAGGATAGTCATTTTCAATCTCTTATCTCTTAAAGAGGCAAGTCTTCTGTGCATCTTTAATTTGTCCAACAAGAGGAACTTGCCTTTCCATTGTTGAATAACATCTTTCGATGGTCTTTGTCAATGTGAGACCCAAGCATCAAGAACTTTTAGTAGGCATGATGTTGTCGAAGCTCCAGAGTCCAAAATATAATTGCTTAGTTTGTATCCGGTTATAAGAAATGACACATAAAATGGCTCGATCCTTTCTTGTAGCAGGAGAAGAGGTAGAAGGAGAAGAACTTGCAGCTGCATTATTTGAAGGAGGAGTATTCTTTGGATTTGATAAGATACCCCGTGAAGTATTATTTGTTGAAGGGTTGGGACCATTACTTTGCACATATTTGACCAATCTATTCAATTGATCAGTAAATGCTCTCAAATATTCAGCTTCTAACATTTGGACCTTGGTCTTTTTATATGATCAATAATGTCAAAATTTTGACTTGTTTCAGCCTTTGGATGTGTGTTGGCTTTGCTAAACAAATTGAAAGAATTTGAATATTTATCTTTAGGTGCTAATGAGGAAGGAAGAGGGCTACCTCTTTTTAGGATAGTCACATCCGGGCCAGGATCTTCTCTTTCTCTTCTTCCGCTTGTGGATGCTTCGGCATTTTGGTACATCTGAGACCTTGTGAACACCGTAAAAGTGTGACCATCAGAATCTTCAAAAGATTCATAATAGCCATTGTCAGATTAATAGTCCAGGTAACCAATATTGGAGTCACCAGCGGGTTCTATAAAGTCTTCATCATCAAATGATTCATCAATTTTGAGATCCTCTTCATTAGTTTCCAAGTTATTCCTTGGAGTAGCTTCAATTGCCAATCATTGTGTGGTGCAAAGCAAAGTCTGCTTTGGATTTTGATTTTGATTTTGACCATTAAAGGTCCGGGTAGGAGCTATTCTTGAGGGGGTTACATTCCCTGCTTGAGAGATCTACTTCTTGATCTGCAGCATGTCATTAGCCAATCTCTGCAACAAAGGATCTAAAGTACTAGAAGAAGCATCGTCACCTTTATGAGATGGTTTTTGAGTTTTCCAACCATGATCAAGTCATCCTCAACTTCCACGGCAGCATTTTGTGCTTCAAGTAGATTTACAGGTCTTGCCCTTCTCAACTGATATCCAACTTCGGGCAATAGAGCATTTATAAAAAAAATCTTTTGATTTTCGTCTCTCAATGTGGCAGAAGTGGGGATTTTATATAAAATCCTTTGGAACCTTGCAATAAATTCTCGCATGTTCTTGCTTGGCTCTTTCTTCAACTATTAGTTGGGTGATCAATGTGCTAGCATCCTCTACAGGTTTGAATCTTTTCAGAAATTGCTCACACATAGTCACCTAGTTGGTTATGGTGCCAGGAGCTAGCCGATAGAACCATTCTCCAGCCAAGTCGTGTAGAGTCTCAATGAAGAGTCTGACTGAGACATCTTCATGCTCTACTACAAGCACACCACAAGATATAAAGAAGGCCGCCAAATGATCATCCGGGTTTTTCTTTCCATCTCCAAAGAATTTTGAAAATTCTTTTTGGATCCCTTTGGCAGATCATGCATAGGTGGAGTCAAGTTCAGAGGCCCAAAAGCTACTCCCCATGGGACAGTACTATCTGGTTCTGATTCTATTCTGCATGATGAATGGGGCACGTCTCCTCCTTGTGTAGACTTGATGGATAATTCCAGCTACCGGATTATGCTAAAGATGATCCGATCTGGATGGGTGTGCACTCTCCTTCCTGGTGAGAGACTAGATCTGCGGCTTCTAACTTGAGGAGGATGATTGAAATTGAATTTCTCCTGCAGTCTAAAGAAATGATCAGTCCTTCCTTATGCCTTCACAGATCGGGTGAATGGACATTCAACCAGGTTGAGATTTGTATGGAAAACACTCTAATCTTCAATAGATAAGCTTTGATCTGCAAAGATAGTTATTCCCCAATGGAGTCGCCAAAAACTATTGGCTAGATTTTCTGCATAGCACAAAACCTAGGTAGTCATGAGATAAATCTCCCTCATTTACCGGTGAGGCTCCCATGTTAGATTTTTCAATTAAAGTATGCTAATATCTAAATGGGGTTTTACTTTAACTACTCAGTTCATGAACCATAACTGAACAGTTCTGCAACAAGTAAGCAACTTGTTAAAGAAAGGAAATATTTATAGAAGAGAGGAAAGGGAATTATATCAACACAGAAGAAATGAGAAGATGTGCATCCCAATCAATAGATAACAGAGTTGATTGCATGCACATAGAAGAAACCAATAGATATAAACACAGAATTCTAAGCAAAGGTAGTTCTAGATCTAGATCTAAAATAACACAAAGTCTATTAAAAGATCTAAGATAAAAAGAAAGAAACAAGATACACCGTGACACAAAGTTCTCCGAAATCTACTCCTATATATTCCTTTGCTTCAAGTGGCTCTCAAGGTTTCAAAGACAAAGTCCGGACACAAGGTTGCTGCTTATAAATTCTGATCCTTAACTCGGAGGTTCTTCTCCTACTTATAGAATGTAGGAGGGAAAGTACAAATGGGAAATCTAACTGAACTAGAACACAAACAAGTAAAGATGACATATGGAAATCATCTTCCACTAACTTCTCCTTAAGTGACATATGTATCACTTAACTAATAGAATTGTTCCACATGACTTTAAGTAATGGTTTCAAAACCAATAACTTAAAAGTCTTACAATTTCATCCGGAACATGGAAAATAGAAGAAGAAAGAATAGAAGAAGAAGTCAAGCCAACTAACATTTATGTCTTCTTTTTGTTTTGATATTGGATATACTTGTCAAACATGTGATTCAACATCTTCCCATCTGTTTTAGCCACTGCTTCCTTCTCTGTCCTGAACTGCAGCAATCCTTCATTCAACACTTGATGCACGCTTCCACATCTTCCAAGCTTTGGCCCAAACCTCGCAATATCTACCTACAGTGCCACCAGTCTGCTAATGGAATTCATCGTGAAAGGCTTAGTAGCTTTATCAATTCTCTTTTGTACCATCAGAAGAGACCCTTCCAGGGAATTAGGTACTTTGCTAGGAATGATCCGCATGTATGAAGTAACATTCCCGACCACTTTCTCCTCAGTGAAAGAAATGATACTGTCTGGTAAGGATGATGTCCTACTCTCAAGTGCCTACATCCTCTTCAAAAAACTCTGCAGATCTCCAAATGGAAAGATACTGCAAACTCCAGCTGCTTCCCCTTCTCAACTGATCCATCCAGTACAATCTACTCTACAACCAATACATCTCCCGACAGCTTGTTGATCTCGGCCAAAGTACTTAGGTTACTCTCAACAACTGTGTTCATATCCACTATGCTCATCACCAGTTGCTTCAGCTGATTTTCTACATCATCCATAACCTTCAGGTGGGCTGGCACCTCTCCAAGTTGTATAGAAGCTTGACAAATAATCAGGTTCTTCCATTCATCAATAGCTTTCACCTGATTGCTTACATCCTCCATTTCCTGCATAAGATGATCACTCACCTACTCTAAAATGGGCTGAATGGAAGGTTTAGCAACCTTGGCTATGATCTCACACAATTGAGATACTTGCTTCTGAAGCTCGTCTTTCTCTGCCTTTTCACTGTCAAGCCTAAGGAATAGAGCATCTATCAATGTCTACGTATCCTGCTTCAATCCTTCTGTGGTGGCTTGATCGAGGGGTACTTTGGTTATCTTGTACATCTTCTGCCATGAGCTCATCCTCCTTCTTTCCTTCGCGCGGAATTGACATCTCAAAGAAACTTCTACCCTTCAATGACTCTCGATGATCAACCTTGAAGTTACCTTAGCAACTTTAGGTCTTCTGTCTTTCCGCCTAGGCTCTGAGTAGCTGCAAGTCGTGTTCTTCCAAGTTCATCTCCACTCTTGCTTCTGGAACCAACTGCGAAGCCAACCATTCTAAGAAGTTACTTCTCAAAGAATGAGAAGTCATTGAGTGCACTACCATCTCCCGCTCTGCTTCCTCTCCATCAAAAGTGCCACAGTGTCATGGCTGCCATCTTCCGAATCATCCAAGGACAAAGCTCTTTTGAACTCCACCATCTGCAGCTTCAACATCTCTTCTGGAATAGGTGATGAATGGAGTGGCTGAGGAGAGAAGATGAATGTCACCGGATTCAATGGAGGCATGGAAGTGTCCTGCTGAGGTGCAACATTTGGTGAAATACTAGATGGAGAGAAGCTAGAACTAAAGTCATGGCCATGGAAGTGATCTTCTCCTTTGATTGAGATCTTCTGTGTACTTTCAACTTCTCGACCTTTTGCTACTTTTCTCCTCCTTTGTGCTTCCTCTTGAGGGAATCTCCTGCGCCAAAGTTTCCTATGACTTGATTCATCAATGCTTCATCAAGGTAATATCCCTTCGTCAACAACCAGTTTGAAGTATTCACCAAAATAGCTCCAGATCTTTCTTCAATTATATGGCAACCTCCTACGTTATCTTGAAGTATGGCTCTATCTCCTCCCATTTGATGGTAAGTGTCAAGTAACACATTCCCATCATCTTTAAGATCCGTAGGTATCCGCACTAGTCCAAAGTCGAACACTTGCTTTGTTGATAGCCTATTGAAATCCTTCTTTCTAACCTCATACTCACTTTTGCACTTCATCCAGAAATCCTCCAATGAAGGCACGTGTGCGTACTCCTGGGAGATCGTCTTCTCGCTACTCCAAATGGATCGAAGTTCAGTGTGCCATGAAGAACTCTTGCTCATACTCAGATAACATCTATGTCTCCATCCCTCGAGCTCTATGAATGCTCTGGTAGCAGCTATAATGTCCCACAATGATCGGGAAAAATCCCGTAGACTTGTGTCCGTTTTAACTGAAGGTCGTGTATCTCCACAAGTTGCCTGCTTAGCTCCATGGTGATCAATCTATCATTCAGATATCTAGGCATCTTTATTGGTTCTCCAAAAAGCTAATAACCCTGAGGTATGTGAAATTTGCAAACTAAATGAATAGACTGCCAATCCTGGATACGGCTTCCACACTTCTTTGCTTACCCTATTGGCCTTTAGGTCCTTGTCTAGCCTAAAAATGAAATCGTAGAAGAATCCATCATTGACCACTTTGAAATCTTTCTCACACGCAGGTACAGTAAGCTATGGGTAGCACTTGAAAATGGGGTCCTTAGAAAGAATGCCACATCTATCCAGCTTGGAGAAGATGCCTTGTGAAGCTACAACGTACACCAAGTAGGAAGTCATTTTGAAGCTGAAAGTATGCTTCACGTTCCAGAGTTGCTCACCAATGTTGTCGCTAATAATTTCCAACCAATTGATTATGGAATCAACCTTGTTGACTTCAATGGTCCTGATGAAAGCATACATCCATGTACGGAAAGTGTAAGCATTCGCCTCGCCATTAATCCTACATAACAATTTGACAATATCATCGACCTCCTGCACCAAATTGGACCGTGGAAGAGTTCTTGGAACTTAGAAGGAGATATGGGCTTCTTCATGTATCTGTTGTTCATTATGTTCACGTAGTTAACTCTATGCTTAACCCACCAGCTGCCAACATCCTTAAGGCTAATGGAAGTCACCACCTTTCGCACTGGAATCTTCAAACAATAATTGATGAACTCTACATCCAGCCAAATTATTGTTTTCCCCGTAGCGTCTCGCACTGATCTGGATGAAGGATGGTAAGATCTAGCGCACTCCATAACAAATTCTGGCAACTAGGCTGTGTATGGAAAGGCTGCAGCTTGAATAATTCCACTGCTTTTAACCACACGCATGAGTGAAGTCTTTCCTGCTCTAGATCTATCAATCAATTCGGAAAGAGGTTCCGGACCTAGATCTGTGTCTCCTATGTCTACAAATTTTGAAGTGATGCATGACTCCATTGTGCTTTCTTTTTCATCCTTTTTGCCATGGCTTTGTCTATCTTTGTCTGAATAATTCTTTTTCTTCTTATTTGGTTGGATTTCTTCAAAATTGGTGCAGATCTGGATAATTCTTCATATTCGAGGATATATTCAATGTATTGACATTGATTAGAGCTCCTTTTCTTTTGTAAAGCACCTATAATGAATTCTTGCAATTAATTCAAACAAAGATGGCAACCGAACATGAACAATGAATTTTAATAATAAAAATCTGCACTTTTCAAGCATGTTGCCTCAAAAATTGATGTTTTATTTGCATGCAAAGTGAGCATGAATTTTTCCAACTTCACCTAAGCACCTGTATCACCTATGCAAACAATTATGCAAACACAAATCAACCTCCTTCAATGTATGCGCCAAAATTGGAAGCTTTTAGCCTTGATTTCATCTTTGTTTGAGCAAAAATCCTTTTCAAATGGGGCACACTTTTCCTCTGGGCTGCACTTCTTCACCTATGAATTAATTAATTCACCCTTATGGCAGCCCATGCTTATATAACCCTCATAATTCTATAATTAATAATTGCCCTTTCTATTCCTGGCAATTAATTAATTAAAAATCATGCTCTTCTCTTTAACTGGTGTGCTAAAATTGCATGATTAAGGACAACCATCCATTAAATTAAATTTAATCAATTTAATCATCCACTCTTCACTTCACTTAAGCTTCACAGTGTGCTTTGACCATAGCCACTGAAAATAGAATTTAATTTAATCAATTAATGCTTCAAAAAGCATTAAATATATACCAAAAGGGGCGCACTTTTTGTCATGAAGGGGGCAGCCTTTAAATAAATTAAATTTAATCAATTTAGACCATCTATTTCCAATTGATTTATTCCCCTTTGCTTTGTTGACTTTCTTCCATGCTTGGGTGCCTTTTTTAGAAGAAGAATTAATTAAAATAATCACTTTAAAGGCTGCCATGTTCTCCCTAAAGGGGTCACACTTTTTAGCATAATAGAATTCTATTTTTAAGAATTTATGGCAATGGAAATTTTTACCTTGCAAGGCAGCCCCGAAAATATCCCATGATCCACTTAAGTGATTTGACTTTGACAATGGGATTATTTACCCTGCATGGCAGGCAATAAAATCCCATGATTTCACTTAAGTCACTTTTCTTTTATTTCACCATGGGAATTTTTACCCTGCAAGGCAGGTAATAAATTCCCACCTGCCTGCTGCCTCTAATTTTCCCACTGCAACTTAAGTGACTTTTCCATCATGGGAAAAAGTACCCTACAAGGCAGGCAATAAAATCCCACCTGCCTGCTGCTTCTATTTTTCCCATGATCCACTTAAATCCTTTGTTTTCCAAAAATGCGCCCAACCCCGCAGGGGCTTTTTAGTGCACGACTTCGCCTTTTCCCAGTGAACCGGACCTCCGATGGCGACTTCCTTTTGGCACAATGTGTGTATGTGATCTCTTGAATACTCCAGGCCAAGAATCGAGCTAACCCGTAAAGGAATTGATCTAGAGAAATTTCACAGAAAATGAAACGTGAAAACACAAAAACACGAAAAATTGCCAAAAGTCACAAATAAAGTTCAAAACTTATTCCTAGTTAAAACCCTTCTGGTATATAGGAATAATTATATGTTCAATCACAACAGGGTTAAAATGGAGCGCAAATTGCCTCAAACAGGGCTCAAAATAATTAAATACAAATTTCTCGCAGATAAATCCCGACGACAAAATATAACAATTTTGGGCATCCGGGTATTTGGCAAAAAAGGCTAATATGGCTCTTTGGGAATATCTTGACATAATCAAGAACTTTCAGAAATAAAAACACAAAACAACCCATTAAAAAGTACAAAAATTTCAGTTTCGGGAAATAAAAACACAAAACAACCCATTTAAAAGTACAAAAAATTTCAGATAGGATGAAAGGATGAAATGCGGGACACCAGAAGCAATCAAAGGATGGAGAATAACACTAGACCTTTCTCCCGACACTTCTTTTGTCGTGGCGTGAAATCACCTTAAAAACTTGCACTTGGCGTAATTGGCATGAGATTGCCCTAAAAATCATTCTTGTCATGAGATCACCCAAAAACTCATTCTCATATAGTATTTTTAGGATCCTCTCTACTCTTTTCACTCATCATAGATCAGTGTACATGTTCCTTTTGTATTCTCACATACTTTTTTTATACTTTTTCACTTGTTTGGATCGAATTTTTTATATACACAACTTTGACTACTCTTTTGCTCTTCTCTTTTGAATATCCTTCCTTATGGGAAGCAACATTCACATCATCAATTATCAAGAGACATTGACAATCGACACACAACGTGATATATACACATACACTTTTCACCCCTAGGTTCACTTCCTCTTCTCTAGCTTTCACGTTTTTTCTTGTCTCCTCGGAACACTTTTCACCATCGATCTACATGGTTATCATATACACATCTCTTATCTACTTTATGTTATCAAGAATTCACTCAACACATAAAGTGGGGGAAAATGTAGAAACTAAATCATGCACTTTGGGTATATTTTTAGGTCATAATCACATACCACTATTCATATGATTCCTAAGCGATAAAATTACTAATTAACCATTGTATTTGGCCTCTTTTCTTTCTTTCTGGTTTCCTTCTTAGTCTTACACACCTTCTTACCCAGCTTTGAATTTTGGCACTTCAATTTTTCTTAGCTTGGACACCACCGCCAAGGAGACCCTGTCCCCTCGGGAGCCCCCAACCTCTTTGTATCTTGCTCACATCTTTTGGGTCTTTTCTAGTTGTTGGGTTATCTTATTTTATTAATGGTCGGCCTTTTAGTTGTTAATAACAAAATTGAAACAAGGGAATCATATAAATATAAAGCAATATGACCATAATAAACGACCAATCATTAACATCTACTACTATCACCTAAGGTTGCATCCAAATGTATTACAAGATCATTAAAGCATCCATTTAGCATCCATTTAAGGGACAAGGAGTACATTCTTCTACAAATAATTTGTAGGAGGGGAAGTTAATTTTTCCATGACACATATACTTACATTTTATACATCTAGCTATTGATCTTTATTCAAGTGTGTCTGACACAAGAGCCACCTAGGGCACAATTCTACACACATACACACAGAATTACATGGAGTCTGAAATGTAGTGCAAAGACCTAAATCGCAAGTTCACATAGTTGGGTGATCATTGGGGTCAGTCTAACTCTCCATTTGTATCTTGTTATTTTTAAGATTTGATGTGTTTTGGGATTTTACAAGTGTTCTTTCTCTTTGCAGGTTTCAGGTGAATCTTGCGAACTTAGTGTGACATACATGTGATCAACAACGAAAGGCAACAACATAGAAGCAACACAAAAGAAATCACTTTCGGCCATTTTTTACAAACATAGGTACCCAACAGTGGTCTACAATGCCTAGGCACCCCATCCCCAACATGTATGATGCTCACACAATTTTTTGGGCTCAGCCAGACAAAGATACCTTTCTATTCCACCGCTTTTCCATCTCGTCACAACTTCAGGATTATTGTGAAATCAACTAAGTATCTCATCCCTTCTCTTGCACTTAGGGTTTTAAATTTATTAGCTTATTTTCTTGTGTCAAATATGTACTTCATTGCTATATCATTGTGTTGTAACTTAATTAATAATTTAACATTTATATTTCAATATTTGTTAAATCAATCAACAAAGGAAAATCAAAATAAGAAATGTTATATCTGTAAAAAAGGACATGAGTTGAAATATAATTAGTACACCACGTACAAGAAATGGTCATTGATAAATTCTAGACATAACAATCAGCAATCACAATAGGGATAGTCACACTATAAGCAAGGGTAGAAGAAGGGGAACTAAATAAAGAAACCTCATCAAGAAGGTAACATAGTTGAGCAAGAAGACCACTCAAATGATGACTCCTTGTCCACTACCCATTTCAAAGATGAAGTAACCATGTCATCTAGTTCTATCTGGTACGTTTATTTAGGAGCCACTCAATACATGATTAGATGTAGAGATTGGTTCTCCACAATATGAGACACACCCTCCAAAAATCATGTTTCATTGGGAATGAATCTTCCTACACATTCCAAGGTATTGGAAACATTTCTCTACCTCTTAGTTCATGAAATTGTAGGTTATCGATGTCTTATATGTCCTTGGTTTGATAAAGAACTTACTATCAGTTAGTTAGCTTCTAGATCATAATCTGAAGATTGATTTTGATAGTCATTCGTAAGAAATTTTGTTTGATTTGAGATAAATCCAAAAGCTCAAAAATTGTTTCAAGATCTTTAAATGTGGGATGGATGTATCAGCTTGATTTTTTCCATAGATATGATCAAGCACTAGTGGTTAAGAATAATTCTTCCCCACAGCTTATGACATCATATAATTAGTCGCATCCGTTTTTGATATCTCGACACATTTCTTTAGTACAATATGGTGAGACGTCTGTCATCTCTCTAGAAGGATATAGACAAGTGTCCTAACTACCTCCCAAGAAAGCAACATAGAGCCTCATTTCATAAGAGTACATATTGAGTTGTGGGTAAGTTGTATTTGGTACACACCAATCTTTGTGGTTTGATGTAACCTAGTAATTCTAGATTTTAATATTTCATGCTTTGTGTTTATGATTATTCAATAAAAAGGTGTATTTTTGTCTTCATAATAAAAATGAAGCTTTTGATAACTTCAATAAGTTCAACATGGTCTGTTGAGAATGATATTGGTCCTAAAATTAGATCTCTATGTTCATATCGAAGGGGAGATTCACCAGTAATGAGTTGAAATACTATCTAGAAGTTCACAAGATTCGTCGATAGACGCCTCCTCCACACACACCACAAAAAAATGGTGTTGTTGAGAGAAGGAACTGTACTCTCATGGAAATGGTGCATTGCATGATCGATGAGTTACGATCAAGAAGACATTTTGGGCCAAAGTAGTGAAGACTACACTATATTTGTTGAATAAATTGCCCATAGTTGCTCTTGACATAGTAACACCACATGAGGCATGGTCGAATTGGAATCCATCCAATGCACACCTTAGAGTATTCAGGTACAAAGCTAGCATGCACATACCCAATCAGAAGAGAAAGAAGTTGGACATGAAATTAGATAAATACATCTTCATTAGCTATAGCAGAGAATCTCTTAGGTAGATATTAATGGATCCAAAGACAAGAAAAGTCAACACCAACAGGGATGTTGAGTTCTTTGAGAAGAAATAATTTGAGGATCCTTCCACGAGACTCACCTTTTGTAGATAACACACATACTATGAAAATAAAAGTAGAAATTCACATGGTTGATGACAAAGATGATTAGGATTATGGTTATGATCGAGACAAGACCACAACCCACAGGAACAATACAACATATTCCCAAGTCGTATACAAACATCACTATGATAAATTATATGCTCCTCTAAAAATCCACCATTCGACCACAAACTCATAATAAATCTCATGAAGAGGTAATTTTTTCTTTAATGAGTAGAGTTGTTGAATCTGTTAAGCCCTTTACTATCCAAAATCCCTACAAATCAAAATCTTGGAAAGATGTCATGTATGTTGAGTATCATTCGGTGATGAAGAGTAAGACCTAACAGTTTATCGATCTTCCACTAGGGAAGAATCCCATTAATTACAAATGAATATTCAAAATAAATTACAAAGCAAATGGTACTATTGACAAGTACAAAGTGAGACTCATAGAAAAGGTATATGCACAGAAGGAAGGCATAAACTATGAGGAGACATTTTCTCCCACAGCTAAGATCAAAATGATCAGGATGATCTTTGCTCTACTTGCATAGTTTGGATGAAAATTCCATCAAATGGACATGAAAAGTGCCTTTTTGAACAAATATTTATAGGAAGAAGTCTACATGACTCAACCGGAGGGTTTTATCATACCTAGAGAAGAAAAAAGGTAAGCAGACTCATAAAATATTTATATGGCCTTAAACAGCACCCTGGGCTTGGTACATCAAAATTGATGAGCTCCTCATTCAACATGGATTTGAAAGGAATCCATATGATCCCAATCTCTACCTCAAGAGGCAAGGAGGAGACTAAGAGATTGTGATAATTGTTGCATATTTCAATGATCTAGTCATCAATGGTAAAGCCATGAATATGATTGATACAATGAAGAAATATCTTAATCGATCATTTGACATGAAAGATATTGGCCTCATGTACTAATGTCTTGGTTTGGAAGTATGGAAGATAGAGAATAACATCTTTGTTTCTCAATTGAAATATACCAAGATAACACTCAAGAAATTCAATATGATGGATTGCATACTGATTGTTATACCTATGGAGATGAGATTTCATTTATCTCATACAGATCCATCTCCACTGGTAAATGCAACTCTTTATCAATAATTGATTGAGAGTTTTGTTTACCGAGACATATCCTAGACCAGATATCAACTTTGTAGTTAGCTATCTTTCATGGTTAATACAGGAACCCAAAGTTTTTCATTGGAAAGCATCAAGGCATATCTTGAGATATCTCAAAGGAACTATGCATATTAGTCTAGCGTACAAGAAGAATGATTAGTTCTTCTTGACTATATATTCAGATTTAGATCATGCATGTAACATTTATGATAGGAAATCCACTTCTAGATTTGTATTCTTTTTGGGATCTGGTCTAATATCATGGGGAAACAAGAAACAATTTGTTTTCTCAATATTCCACAAAGGATGAATATCGTCTTCAGCAGTGGATTTTTCTAGGAATCGATATGGATATGTCACATGCTTGAGGGACTTGGAGTACCACAGATAAATCCACTACCTTGTTGTTTAAAATGAGGGTGTTCTCAAAATTGTTAGTAATCCAGTGTTTCACGAGAAAACAAAGCACATTGAGGTACATGTTCATTTCATTTCTCGAGCATGTTTTGAAACACAACATAAAACTTCAAGTTTTCCCAACAACCGAACATCGAGCCGATGTTTTGACAAAATCACTTACACATGAAAAATTTGATTTGTTCGAGATTTCCTCTCCTCTTTCTTAAGGAAATGCAAAATTAAGGGGGAATGTTAGGTAAAACATATTGTAATATTAGGTAATTATGCATTGTATTTAATTTTACTATTTTGCTATGGTAGAATATTATATTATGGTAAATAATTAGTTATTTAGGTTACTTGCAAAGTTTATTATTTTTTTATAGCTATATTGTTGGAACCATTATTATTTGTTTCATTGTTTTAATTCACTCTCGTATGGTTTTGGTTGTACCTATGTAACCAATTGTTGTTTTTATTATGATGTTCAATACCTATAAGCATTACAACATTTAATATCCCTGTAACTTTGTTTTTTCATATCAATAATATTTTTAGGCATCCTCCTTATTTTCTCATTCACAAATCATTCAATGTATTGATATTTTAGAGAAAGATCAATTTCTTGACATAAATTTTGTATTTTATTTACATTTTTGGGTTCTCAAGAAAGAAGGAATTCATTTCTAAATACAATTTTCAAGTTCATTTGCAAGTTAAATAGATTTTAGAGAGAGAGTTTTTAAAATATATAATTTCTATTTAAAATTTAAAGAAAAAGTTCGAGAGGGAGAAACATCATAGTTTACACCAAGTGTCTAATATTTGTTTATATTGTTAAGTTTAAAGAGATAGGATTTTACTAAGAAAGAAATATTGAAAATAAAGTTATCAAACCTAGCAAAGATAATCTCGTGCAGTCAAATTTGGGTCAAAGGGATTAACAAATGTGCAGATTCAAAGTCATCAAAATGGATAGAGAATTTCCTTCAAAATGGATACCATCACTTCCAACCTATTCTCTTATATGGTGAGAACACAAAGAAGCTAACGAAATTAAATTTTTCAAAGGGACACTCATTTTACGAACATTTTTTTAAAGGGAATTAGTGAACATTAGAGGTTTGGTGTTGAACATCGTAAGCTAAAGTGATTTTGAAAATGGTGTGAAAAACATTCCTCCCCATGGAGTATGGTGAAACTAATTGTGGATTCATAATTCCAATGCAAAAATGAAGAGGTCAATGTCGATAGGAAATGAATTCTTGTTCTACAAACATTTAATCTAAGTCATTCCAAATTATTTTTGTAAGGTTGAGTGATTTCATCCTACAAAAATAAGAACACTGATTCAAAAAGTGTCAAATTAGAGAATGGTTACATTTTATGGATTGTTTTGACAACTCTAATCATTAGGGAACATGTATGAATTGTAAATATGAAAAAGGGGAGGTTTCAAAGTGTTTACCCCGCATTGATTTAAAAATAATTGATAGATTTTAGAACGTTATTTTTAATGTGGTTATTGCTTAGTTTTTCACAACTTTTTCACATGGTTTTGAGCTCAATCCATGATCACACACTAGATTTTTGTTTCATTTGTATTTGGTAAGGGTGCATTATAGGTGGTTTACATATTTGATGTGGTATGGTGTTTTCTAGATGATGATCTTCACAACATGGTAAAATATTTATTACACTACTGTTATAAATACATATTTTCTAATGATCATTTATGTAGCTCACACACACTAAAATAAAGAAAACTACTTAATTGAATATGTAAATAAATACACAATAACATGGCTATCAAGATGGAGTGAAGTCCATGCCTTGTTTAGATTAGGAATTGGTTGATGAGGAAAGCACTTAGAAAGGTCCAAGACTCTCATTTGTGTATATCCTACAATTATGGAATTCCATGATATTGTACCTATTTGAACCATTTTTTCAACATTTCACATGTCTTACACATGCTTCCATATTTTGTATACATATCTACTAAGGCACTAGCTCCTACCTTTAACAAAAATATTCTTTACATTTTGTTTTTATGGATGACTATAACTCATTCTATAGATTTCATTTAGAAATAGGATCGAGGGTGCTTACAAAGGATGAGGGAGCAATATTTACACATTTTTATTGAATTTTCTTGAAGGGTTCTAAGGCCTTTTAACAACCCATTTTTGTATATCTTGGAGTCATGCATGTCATGAGATCACATACATTTCAAACATTTTGTATAATAGTATACATGCCTTTTGTATGAATACATAATTTACATACATGTCAACTAGCATACTTACAACCATAACATATATGTAAATCCATTCTTCATAATGTTTTGAAAAAATAAAAACCATGTGAAGGCTTTGAGCTAATTTCCTAGCTTCCTTGCCAACATTCCCACTAAAATAAAGGCATGAGGTGTGATGCCAATCTTTTTATCTTCCCTCAGCCCATGGTTATGAGGATCATGTAGAGGAAACATCAATTTTAAAACATTATAGCCCCATTCCAATCCCGACACTTACAAGTATACTATAATGATCACAATTTTGACTAGTGATGGGTAGATTCCTCCAAGAATAACCTCTACCTAGAGGTGTTATAAGTTTAAAATCCCTTCGTGGGTTTGATAAGAGGATGAAATAAAAATCACATTCATTTTGAAACAAGTGATCTCCTCCCATAACTTACTCGTCAACATTCCCCGCAGGGAAGCAAGGCCCAAAGTGTTAAATTTATATTCCATACAGAGCACAAGGTTACAAAGGACCAAGAAGAATAATTTCAACTTATGACTCTCTACAAAATAATAGACCCAAACCCAAAATTTACAAATCCATATACAAGAACAAAGATCTCATCATCGGGATACAATGTGAGATTGTCTCGCACAATAATATAATTGGAGAAATATTGAGCTTCTTGCATAACTACTTCCTAACATTCCCTCAAGAAAGAAAAACAAATATGTTGGTATTTAGTTAAAGTTAGGATGTAGAATTAAGAGGCAATACAATTATTGAAATGTCGTAGTGTGATTCTTGACCTAGTATCCTTATAGAATACTATGGTGACTATATGCTTTGTCGATGGGAAGATTCATCTTTAGAAAAATTCCCACCCACCATAGTTAAAGTGAAAGGCCACTTGTATGTTTGATGAGAGGATCCATGCCCTATCAAGTCCCGCACACTCCATCTCCTATCAACCACTTCCTATCCATCCCTTTTCAATGCCCACTTCCACACCTCATTCACTTCTTCACCAAATTCCATTCCTTCCTCTACTCATCACCCTCATACACATCTAATTAATTTTATCCACCTTTTTGTTATTATTTATTTTATTATTATTTTTTCAAAAAAATAAATAGCCCATATATATCCAAATGAAATGAAAAACACCAATGTTTTAAATACATTTATTTGAAGATATTGATCATATAAATCTCCAAGATCTTACTAGAATATTTAACATACCACAACCATTAAAAAATCATTACTTTTACACCGAATTCTTACAAATGAGATCCTAAAACCATAGGCTCAAGTTTTATTGTTAGGTGAAGATAAGTTTGTTCAGCTTAAATTCCTAAATGGAAGGAGGAATTCAAATGACGATCCAAGGAAACAATTTAGGGTTGGTTAACTTATGAACATATTTCGGTGCTAAAACATTGAACCGGGGTGGTTAATAAGGTAGTTACAAAATTTTAACTATTTTTGGTTGGGCTCAAGAAAAATTTCATGCTTGCTTGACATAGACATGCCACTATCGGAAGGGGTTTAACCTTAGATCAATTAACTTGTGAATGTAAGCTCACACCAACCACCATCCATGGTGTAGTGGCATAAGGAACTATATTTCCCTCACCTTATAAAAGCATCGTCCTTGATACAACATCAAAGTCATAAATACCATTTATGATGATTTTGATGCAAAATCACAGCACCCCTGGATGTTGATCAGATTTCTAGGTTGATCACTCTAGCATCCAGTGTGATTGCACAACATTGAAACCTTTCTCCAAGTGTGGGACTTGCAGAAATGAGAAAGGAATCTCCAGAGAAGGCTGGTTCCTGCTCCTAAACTACCTGCCACAAGCTATTCCAGTGCAGGCAAGCTAATCTAAACCTAATCTAACCATGCCAAGGAGACAGAGAGAGAGAGAGAGAGAAAAGGGAAAAACAACAAAATCCTACACTAAAATGGTGATACACCAGAGAAGGAGAATGTTGAACATCTATCAAAACTATCATGGAACAAGGAGAGGTGAGCAATGGGAAGGATGAATAGATGCATCATAGGCCCAAGGATAGATTTCACACAGAAAATGTCCCAAAACTCCATGAACACAAATTCTCCGGACCTGCAATGAACATTCAAAATTACACAAATACCTGCAATGAAGAGAGGCAAAAAGAAAACAAGCAAAAAAATGAGCAAGGATGGACAGATGCATCACAAAACACGTTTTTGTTGCTTCAGAAGTTTGCACAGAACATCATTTCAATAGTAAAAGGCAAAAATGCCATTACAGAGCAAGGGAGGAGGTTTGAACTCCATTTTCAACCCTGGAGAAGAAAAGAAGGGAGGGTAGATCTGAAAGATGAACAACTTGTAATCATTATCCCTCCAAAATGAGCCAAATCTGGCTTTTACAATGCATGGGTCGAGCCCAGGAGAGAGAAACGTGGGAAAACATGCAAACAGCCCAACCATTGACCAAAACGCATTCTTCATTCAAATCAGTGGTTGAAACATCACTTCGCCATCTTTGCCGAGAAGAATGCAACCCATGTGCATTAAACTAGTTGTTGAAACGCTTAAACCGTGCCGTCTTTGAAGAAGAATGCAACCCATTTGCATTAAAACCGGTTGTTGAAACATCGCCTCGCCATTACTATGCGTCGAGAGACATTTCTTGATTCTCTCTATTCAAACTGAAACAAAATGCAAGATTGACCCGAAATTATGCAGAGAATTTCATAAGCTTTCCAATGATATAAAGAACATCCAAATCCGAGCTCTGGATCAAAAGATGTGGGGGTCTGAAGTTTTAGGGCACAAAACAGGGCAAAATGGATTTTTGAATTTTTTCCCGCGCTCTGCCACTTGGATGACACGTGTCAGGCGCTGATTGGTTGAGAAATTCTCTCTCCTCCACCTCCCGCGGGTTTCCCTTTGAAAAATTTTACTTTTTATAACTTTGGAAAATTTTCCATTTTTTCCCCGCGCCCCCGCCACTTGGGACACGTGGCATGATCTGGTTGGAGGACAGGGCACGGGTCATCCTTTTATTTTAATTTTTGGGCCAAGACTTTTGTCAAGTTTTCCTAATTCTTTCCCGAGCTTCGCACTTCCCCGCCTTAGACACGTGTCCTACTCTGATTCGTTGGCGACTTTTCCGGCCTCGCATCCCTCGCGTATTTTTGGCCCGGATGTCCCAAACCTGCCTGGGACAAATTTCTCTCGATCCACCCGATTCGGCTTCCTGTCCCTCTTTGCGGAAAAGACACGTGGCAAGATCCCATTCGCTCTCGGCTCTTTCGGCTTTTCACGTCCTCCACGTACTCTTTGCCCAGATGTCCCAAACGAAAGTCCTCTGTTTTGGCCGAACTGGCCGGTTTCAAGCGCCCTCCGCGCGCTTTTGTCCCAACTATCCCGACTCGCCTGGGAAAAATATCTCGACCCACCCAAATGGACTACCTTGCGCCAAACCGGCCGATCCGTGTCTTTCATGTACTTTTGTCCCAACTGTCCCAACTGTGCTGAAACAAAGACTTAGGTAATTTTCTTCATTTTCGGTCGGTTCGCCTTTTCGCGCCCTGAGCATCCCAATGTCCCAACTATCCCGGATGCTACGCAAACCACCTGGAGGCTTTTCAGCCGATTCGTACCCCGATGTCCCAACTATCCCAAGGACCACTTGGACTAGGACTTAGCCAATTTTCATTATTTTTCTCCCAAGCTTGGTTTTCTGCATTTCTTCCATTTTCTCAACCTGTTGGGATTCTTCTTGGATGGGAGAGTTAGAGAGAAGCAGAGGGGCCCCAAAAAACATGATTTTTTACCTTGAATCAATCTATTTTCCTGGGACTTGAATATCCTGATGCATGTTATCAAAATTACCTTGGGGGGGTGAATTTTGGATAACAGTTTTGGTGACTCAACGGGGTCATCTCGCTGCTAGATGAATGATCGCAGCTCAAGCAATCCATTGGGCATGGAGTCATGAGTAGTAACTGCAACTGATCGACGAACTTTGAAAACTTCCTCTAAACCGCTTGAATCCCACCGACATGGAGTTGTTCTCACCAAAATGCCACCAAAACGAACTGTGCAAGAGTAAAACCAGCACCACAAAAACTATGTACAGAACTGAAAATCATACATGCTCCAAATGAAACATGCAGAGTGTGCACAAGAACTTCTTCTACTGAAAGAAAACCTACCTACTCTACTTTAACTAGAAGCAAAGGCAAGCTAAACAAACCCTGCAATTGGTTGTGAGAAATAGCTTCCCTTTCTCAAAAGTGGCAGCCATGCAATTGATTTGGAGCTGATCATGGCTGTTAGGATGAGTGGAAAATCAACAGAATTTGGTCTTCCACCCAAATCATCAAGGTATCACCAAGGCAAATTCAATACCTTTTTAGTTGCTCGCATTTGGATTGAAGAGGTATGACAGCTGATCCTTGGAACTTTGCAGCTCACCCTCATGCTCGAAGCAAGCATGACCAGTTGTGACTTCTCCTTTGGCTCCAACGAAGTCAAATACCTAATTGGGCAAGGTCTGATCCGTTTGACATGCCCATAGCTCTGATTTTCAACTCCAAAAATGGAGTCTTCTGGTAGACCCTCTTGAATGGATGGTGTGAAAGAAATGGTGAAATTCCTCTGTCCTTTCTCTTCCTCCAATGAAGAACATGAAAGATTAAAATCTTCCAATCTTGATTCCAAAGAGCTGCTTATAAGATGCAGGCTACTGCAAATGAATGTTCTCCTTTATGACAGCAGACTCAAGTGTTTGAAGTGTGGATGATGAAAGAGAGAATGGTGGAAACTCAACCGGCTCTTCTCCATCAAAATAGTCCTCCAAATCTGATAGATAAACTGCCTCATGACTATCCTGCTGCAAATGCTCCACTTCCTCCATGGTGTCTTCTTGATCTCAGTAACTCCGACCACCATGGTTTCTCTCACCCTCCAACATTGAGTTTGAGAGGTCAAACTCTTCTTCAGTACTAGAACTTGAGAGAGGTGAAGTAGAAAGAAGAACTAAAGGTTCTCCTGTAGCCTCGCTTTGTGCTCAAAGCCCTTGGATCTGTAATTTTCTCCTCCACAACTAGATTGTGCTCCTCTTCTTTTGGATTTGGAGCAACTTCTCCTTTCTCTACTACTTGAAGACAATCTTGCTCTTGATTGAACTCTTCCTCCAGCATGAAGTTTGTCAAGTCAAACTCTTCAATCTGCTGCTCTAGAGGACAAGTTGGGACTGCAAGATCTTCTTCTGAGCTTTCTTCCTTTATGGCTAATTGTGCAACTTGAATTGAATCAGCATTCCCTTCAAATAGAGTGCCAACATGGACACTACTTTCTGAGCAAACTGACTGCTGATCTGCTTCTTCTTTTTGCTCTTCTTCTACTGCCACAAAATCAGTCTTAACCACCATTTGTTCAACCTTAGCCTCTTCTGTAGGTTTAACCATCAAGGGGATCTTTGTCATCCCAAATTTGGCAGCCCAAACCCTCAAGTTGTCTGTCATTTCTTTTCTGTTGGGCTCCTCTTCTTGCTGTCCTTCATGGCCATTTTTGCAATTTCTTCTTCCCCACATGGAATTGGGAATGCAAGGGGAGGGATGGGTTGAAACTCAATTGATTTGGCATTTTTTTGTGGTGGTAAATGAGGTGAAACCTCTTGTTTCTTTGGAGGAGAGCGTATTTCTTTTAGCTCTTGTGGAGGGGATGACTGTTTGGAAGGAAAAAGGAAAGAAGAATTGAGATGTGGTGGAAGACTCGAGAGGTGGAGACATGAGATCAACATTTGGGACAGCAGATGGGGAGTCTAGAATTTGCAATTCTAAATGAGATGATGCTGCTTGAGTAATGGGAAGAGAAAAACCAAATTATGGTGTGGAACCTACCCATTGACAAGGTTGTTCCACAACAAGTGTATAAGCCTCTATTTCTGTTTTCCATTGTGCAAGTTGGGGCAAAGATCTTTATCATGAAGTCCAGCTTCTCCGAGGGTGAAGTGTCTTGGAAAAGGGCCTCCCCATAGACAAGGAGTTCAGAACCAATTCTCAAAGCTCTCATTTGAGCCAAGTTGATCTGACTACACCATCTCGTACCTCCATCTTTTGGATTTTCTCCAATGCAGACCAAAGCATCTTGCATCTGATTGTCTTCATAATATGCATACTCTTGCTCTTGGAAAGCTCCATAGCCAAACTAATTTTGGCATTGCTGCTCATATGGGTATGCATGTTGATTTGGAGGATTTGTAAAACATGTTGGAGGTGGAATATACTGCTGTTGTTGATGTAAATTCCATGATGGAAATGAAGTCATGATTTCACAACTTCATGGAATGGAAAAGAATGAAAGGGATGGAAAGAAGGATGGATGGGAATGGATGAAAAATAGGTCTGCAACTTCAGAAATGGGTTGTTGATCAGATGGAGTCGCCAGATGTGTTTGCAAGTGCCTCCAAAGGCTGAAATCTTCATAGGAACACACCAACCTACAAAAGATGAAGTGGAAGACCTCTAAGTCCCACTCGGCGTGCCAAAAATGTTGATGCAAAATCACAAAGCACTTCGGATGTTGATCAGATTTCTAGGTTGATCACCCTAGCATCCAAGTGTGATTGCATAACATTGAAACCTTTCTCTAAGTGTGGGACTTGCGAAATGAGAAAGGAATCTCCAGAGAAGGTCTGGTTCCTGCTCCTAAACTACTCCGCCACAAGTTATTCCAAATAGGTGCGGGCAAGCTAATCTAAACCTAATCTAACCATGCCAAGGAGACAGAGAGAGAGAGAGAGAGAAAAGGGAAAAACAGCAAAAGCCTACACTAAAATGGTGATACACCAGAGAAGGAGAATGTTGAACATCTATCAAAACTGCCATGGAACAAGGAGAGGTGAGCAATGGGAAGGATGGACAGATGCATCACAAGCCCAAGGATAGATTTCACACGTAAAATGTCCCAAAACTCCATGAACACACGGCTCCGCACTCTGCAATGAACATTCAAACTTGCATAAATACCTACAATGAAGAGAGGCAAAAGAAAACAAGCAAAAAAATGAGCAAGGATGGACAGATGCATCACAAAACACGTTTTGTTGCTTGAAGTTTGCATTGAACATCATTTCAATAGAAAAGGCAAAAAGGCCATTACAGAGCAAGGGAGGAGGTTCGAACTCCATTTTCAACCCCGAGAAGAAAAGAAGGGAGGGCAGATCTGAAAGATGAACAACTTGTAATCATTATCCCTCCAAAATGAGCCAAATCTGGCTTTTATAATGCATGGGTCGAGCCCAAGAGAGAGAAACATGAGAAAACGTGCAAACAGCCCAACCATTGACCAAAACACATTCTTCATTAAAATCGGTGGTTGAAACATCACTTCTGGCCATGCTGAAGAAGAATGCGACCCATGTGCATTAAATCGGTTGTTGAAACGTCACTTCTGGCCGTGCTGAAGAAGAATGCGACCCATTTGCATTAAAACTGTTGTTGAAACGCGTCGCTTCCGCCATTACTACACGTTAGAGACGTTTCTTGATTTTCTCTCTCCAAACTAAACCAAAATGTAAGATTGACCCCAGAATTATGTAGAGAATTTCATAAGCTTTCCAATGATATAAAGAACATGCAAATCTGAGCTCTGGATCAAAAGATATGGGGGTCTAAAGTTTTAGGGCACAAAACAGGCCAAAATGGATTTTTGAATTTTTTCCCATGCTCTGCCACTTGGATGACACATGTCAAGCACTGATTGGCTAAGCAATTCTCTCTCCTCCACCTCACGCGGTATCCCTTTGAAAAATTTGACTTTTTATAACTTTGGAAAATTTTCCATTTTTTCCCCGTGCCCCCGCCACTAAGGACACGTGGCATGATCTAGTTGGAGGACGGGGCGTGGGGTCATCCTTGTCTTTTAATTTTTTGGCCCAAGACTTTTGTCAAGTTTTCCTAAGTCTTTCCCAGCTCCGCACTTCCCCGCCTTAGGACACGTGTCCTACTCGATTCGTTGGCGGCTTTTCGGGTCTTCGCGTCCTCGCGTATTTTTGGCCCGTATGTCCCAAACCTGCCTGGGACAAATTTCTTTGATCCGCCCGATTCAGGGCTTCCCCGTCCCTCTTTACGGTGAAGATACGTGGCAAGATCCCATTCACTCGGGCTCTTTTGGCTTTTCACATCCTCCGCGTACTCTTGGCCCGGATGTCCCAAACGAAAGTCCTCTGCTTTACCGAACCGCCGCCGCGCGTCCTCCACGCACTTTTGTCCCAATTGTCTCGGACTACCTGGGACAAATATCTCCGGCCCGCCCGAAATGGACTGCCTTGCGCCAAACCAGCCGATCCGTGTCTTTCACGTACTTTTGTCCCAACTGTCTGAAACAAAGACTTAGGCAATTTTCTTCATTTTCGGCCGGTTCGCCTTTTCGCACCCCGCGCCTCCCAATGTCCCAACTGTCCCGGATGCTACGCAGACCACTGGAGGCTTTTCGGCCGATTCGCGCCCCGACGTCCCAACTGTCCCAAGGACCGCCTGGACTAGGACTTAGCCGATTTTCATGATTTTTCTGCCCCAAGCTTGGTTTTCTGCATTTCTTCCATTTTCTTGACCTGTTGGGATTCTTCTTGGATGGGAGAGTTAGAGAGAAGCAGAGGGGCCCCAGAAAAAATGATTTTTTGCCTTGAATCAATCTATTTTCCTGGGACTTGAATATCTTGATGCATGTTATCAAAATTACCCTGGGGGTGAATTTTGGATAACAAAGATACGATAGAAAAGGGAAACATGGGCCAATGACATCACTAGAGAAACATACTACCACTATAGTGAAAGCCACTCTGAAGTGAGAAAAAATTAATTTTCATCAAATTTTCATGTTCTATGAATATTGGTAGTTATCTCATTATATGATAACTTACTTTATATTATTATTCACTCTCACCATGTTTCAATAATATTTTATTAATGTTAACACACTTGTTAATGGTTTTCCCATTGTGTTATTCTTTTAATCCAATTATCCTAAATTTATCATGGCTAATCCATTATATTTTAAGTTCCAAAAGTTTCTTATATAACATCATGACATCACAAAATACCCATGAACACAATACAAGGATGACTCTACAAACACCCTTTACCATATTTATCATGATCACTTCTCACAAATAAGGTCACCCACACATGAAGGAATTAGACACACCAAAACTCACATCACCAAGGCTAAATCCACATTCAAAAAACATAGAGGTCTAAAATGACACATACATAACATCATAACAATATGGTATCACAATAGTATGTTTGTAGCTAGCACTTACATTGCCAAAAAGTACAACCATAGTTTAAAATAGTCTACCTATGAAGTGAGCATCTAAGAATGTAGCCAAAGAGTTTGAACTAGAACATCATATCTTCCTAAAAAATAACTATCACCATCAACATAGAGTTATATAAAACCTCCAACTTTCATGATCACTCGCTAAGGAGTATCAATCATATTTGAACTAAGAATATTTTTTCCACTAGCATGTAATGTACATAGAAGATGTCAACACTAATGACACATAGGTCTCAAATATTGTTATTACTAGTAGGTCATATAATCAATTAGTGAAATAGGACCCATATCTAGATGGGGGCCATATCTAGAGAGGCTCCTCTCCCGTTGGCCTATATAGAGAGATAGATGGATGGGAAGGGACCCAAGCTGCGAGCCCTATCTATATATGGCGAGGCACTCGACCCCCCCCTAGAGAGATATGGGAGATAGGGCCCATATAATAGAGAGATAGGGCCTTTCCCCAACTATAGACAGGGGGCTAAGGTTGGTTATTCTATTTTTTTGAAAAATACATGGATTGAGATCCTATTAAAGGAATATGATGTGGGTCAATGCATCGATACATGATTTAGGTAGCACATAGATTACGAGATTTAGTATAATAGTTGTGTCAATGTTAGTACTCGATCATCACGTATTTGGAGAAGAGATAGAATCATCAAAAAAATGTGAAGATTATGATAAGATGTTCAATACATAAGGAAAAAAGTCAAAATCATGAGGCTTGTAGTAGTAATAGTGTCATGATATAAATTTATCAATGTATCTCTAATGAAGCGTGATGAAAGGTGGAAAAGGATCAAGGATAAGGTCAAGTATCCCAAGAAATAAATTAGCATCTCAAGTGAAAAATATTGTCACATACTAGAGGCAACTATCACATCCAATGAATAAATAAAACTCGTACAACAAACTCACCAATATTTGTAAACCACCATATATATGACCCCATGAAAGCACTTAATTTGGATGAGGCTAAGTATTTTTGCATACCATCATGTAAATGATTTTTACCAATAAAGTGATAGGATAAGGTGAGGTCATTATGCAATATCCCTAAGCAAAACATATTATATCTAATAAATTTAAGCCACTATGAGTCCTTAAATTCATCACTCTCACAAGGTAATGGAATACCCATGTTCATTTACAAGAAATCTCCACACCTATCCAACCTCATGAGGTCCTTACATCTATACCTATGTTTCAAGAGTTAGGAATATCATCATAAAATATAAAATCATCACAAACATGCATAACATATTTTTATAAAAATAAGCATATATCATTATGAGTTCTTATATCCACCCATTTCATGAGGTGATGGAATACCCATGATCCAAGAAAATCTCCAAACATGTCCAACTTTTTGAGGTCCCAACATCCATGCCTATGTTTCAAGGGTTAGGAATCACATCACGAAATCTGAAATCATCATAGTATCTAAGGCCATGTAACCTTCATCCCTAGGTATGTGAGGTTATGTCAACTTCGTGTACCCCCATATCCACACAAGGACTCGTATCCATCCTAGGAAAAAATTATGTACATACAAACGTAACAAAACCAGTTTACTAAAAACCATTCATGAAATCCAAATTTACAAATTTTATGATGAATAACCAAATGGCCTCAAATTACAAAAGCTTTGAGTCTATAAAAAAGGTAATCCCAAATAAGTCTCAATAATAAAAGAGGAAAATGGCTAGGTAGCCTTATTCAATCTAAGAGAATCTCATATTAAGAAGTAAGTAAATAAATAAATAACCTTAAAGTTTTAAATTAAAAAATCAATAAAGAGTTTTGGTTCTACGTACAAGTCAAATTTACTAATTAAAATACAAGATCCAATGATACACATCACATGCACTATGTGACATTTGATGCTCACCCAAGGGGTACAATCATCGATAACTTGATCTCGACATTAGAGCTAGTTTGACATTGAGTGTAGCTCAGAATATAAGAATGGTACATTAATCAAAACATTTCATCTACTAAAATATATATGTATCATCATCTCATGACCTCCATAAGGCTAAACACAATAAAGTTCCACACAAGATAAGACCATATCACTAAAATGAGGATATATTATATAACATCTTTACAAAGCATTATACACACAAGTACAATATAAGAGGGTGGTGCAACATCACAATATGTTCACAATTCACATGGGTAAACATTCCTCACATATCACACTAACAATTATCAATACAACACATGTTATTCATCTATACAATCACACACATTCGTCTAATCACAAGTTTTTCTAGAAGTTTGAGAGCTTGAACATTTTCTCGAATACCATATATTATACCAACAATTTTGACCCAAAATTATATTTAAAACCAAGGTAATTTTTTAAAAACACTTAGTACACAACAACACCTAGGTTGTTTCCAAAACATTACATAAACACATTTCACATCAAAACCACTAGCCACATAGGTAATAATTTAGTTTTTCACCCAAAGGTAATTTTAATTAATTTTTTATTATTTTGTATTATGGAACATTTAGAGAGTAAAGCATCATAAATATTAGAATCATGAAAAGAGGATTCCATCCTCCAAGTCATATGTGTTTATCTCTAGGATGCATCACACTTCCAATTTTGTTAATCTTTCAAAAGGTTATAAATGGGTCTAAAGAATAAGTGTCTCCATATTTAAGGTAAACACCAACATAACTCTTACTAGACACAAATATGTCATTACAATGTTATAAAAAAATTCCCACAATGTCCTCATAAGAATATCGTAGGGCTAGGTTCATCCCACTCTTGTTAATTGAGAAATAAACACATTATGGATACACAAATAGACTTGTGTATCAAGGCACAAGGTGTAGAACATTGTCCATGTCAAAACACATTGATTATGATATGGACTAAAGGATCATATGTGAGGCTTCAATATCTTATGTTAATATTTTGTATTCCATTGTATAATTTTTCCTACTTATGTTTTTATCTTGCTTAGGTTTCAATGAGATAGATGACAATTACACTTCTCCACCATTCAAGTGGAAATCATAATTCTCCCCTCCCTATGTATGTACCTCTTGTAAATATATTTTCATACATTATGTAGTACAAGCTATCTTTTGCAACATGTTTGGTTACTCTCTCTCTCACAACATTACTCTTTATTTACATTTGTATTTTATCATCGCTCGATCTTGTTGCACATTCTTGCATGCTATGAGATCTCATTCTAGTAATAAAATGTCATTGTTTTGTTGTGTTTATCTTTTTTTGAATCAAGAGTTTTTTTTTGTTTTTTTACTACATATCCTTTGATATCTGAGTATGCTCTTCCTTTCATCTTTAGATGATATGGGGAATCAAAAAAGATTAAAAAAAAAAAAGGTAGTTTTATATTAAGACTTCAATATTTGCATTTTCTGGAGAAACAAACTATACAATTAGGTCTAGATCATTCCAAAACCCTAAGATTGAAAATATACTAGAGTATGTTGTGACACATATTGGGTTTGGGACTTTTTATTCTTTTTTGTCATCTCTAGATATTCAGTGGTATTCTATATTGTGCCAAATTTTTAGTTTTGTGGATTTTTTCAAAACAAAAGTGTGTGTTTTTAGTTTGATAGATCCGTGGACACATTTATTAGAAAGTATAGTCATTGAACTTTCACAAGTGTGGATACTTGTACCTGTGTTTGACATCCATACACGATGTAATTACTATAGACCATACCAAAATTTGGATGTATTTTTCATAGTTTTACCTACTAGATACCACAATTTTTGATGTCGTACGTGTGAGGACATTGCTACAAAATGCTAGTTGGCCTACACTCATGTTGATGTAACATATGAAACTATGTGTAGTTGTACCTTTTTTCACGGAGTACAAGGAGGTGAAGGCATAATTGACATGCACAATATAAATTTTAAGACAGGGTGACCAAACCCTAGGCACCTCATATTCTCCTCATCATGGTCGCTTTGATAAGTAGGGCATATCTATAAGGTTAATATCCCCACCAAAGTGCAAAAAGGAAAAGTTTACAAAGTTGATACAAGAGAATAACTTATAAATATTAAAATTTTGGTTTTCCTAGTTGTTATAGGTTGTGTAGGGTCCATTTTGATGTTCATGATATGTTTCTAGTCCATTTGGACTCTTGGGCATGTAATACGTGGTGTTTGGAAGTTTCCCTCCAAAACCACATTTAAAATGTTTTAACTAGTCTATGTGTGTGTTATAGGTTTATAAGTTATAATATATTGAATAAGTGTTCAAGTGAGGTCATAAAACAATTGTACACTCATACAAGGTCCTCATAAACCTCTCTAGGCTTTAACTCACTTTGGTCATCCTTACCATGGTGAGTTAGTTGCATGGAAAACCTAACTACCTTTATTCACTTCATTAACAAGTGAGTATTTGAATGAAAGGAGGTGTGTGAGTAATAGAAAAGGTTGGTTGGTGAAAAACTCTTTTTTCATAGCCAAATGGCTTAAGAAGCTTGTAATGTTTATGAAGTTGATAACTCAAAGGATTTCTTGAGTAAATTGTGTGTATTGCTAAAAATGTATATATGAATAATGGATAGCTATTTTTTGTATGAAGTTTGAATGAATTTATAGGTACAAGAAGTTTTATAAGTCTTGGGAGATCATGATACACAACTATGAAGGAAAAATCTACAAGTGAAAGGCATTATTGATGAAAACTGGTTTATGAGACTAGTAAGACCCTTCTTGGCATCAAAAGTCGCATATGAACATAATGAAGTGATTGTATAGTCTATTTAAATTGAATGAATTCATGGCATGGTTTATATATTGTGTTTCAAAAGTTATGCTGAGAAAATTGACACTAGGAAGGGTTAATGTTTAAGTAACTTAGTGTATACATTCCTGGTAGACAACTTTGCAATTGTTGGAATGGATATTTAGCATGGTCAAGAAGAGAAGAATATCTTAGTATTTTGGAAGGTTGTGGAAGATACTTCTAGGGGTCTAAAAAAACATTTGAAAGCCTAACATTATTGGGAAGGTTAATAAAATATAAATAAATTTAAAACCTTGCTCGTTGGTTTGTGATCTTGTTGTAGGGTTTTTAGAGAAAAGAAAATTGTATATTTTGAAAACTATCCAATAAAATTTTACGAAACTTGAGTGTAAGGACTCACAAGGTTATTTTATGAGTTTTCAAAGCTTCGTAAATAAATAAATATATATGATAAGTCAAAACATGTAAAAAATAGTGTGACTATCTTAATACCCTGTTTGAAGGTTTAGTGCAAAGAAATTAAATTTGGATGAGATTAGTAACTCTATATTGTTCAATTAAAATCATATTTGAATGCTTGGAGGTCATGGAAAGTGTGAGAGTTCTTGGAAGAAATAACCTAAGTGTAAACACCCTAAAAATACATTCATATTTCTATCATGCTTCTATCCAATTAGAATTAATCAAATTAATTATATATTTCTATAATACACCCTTTTAGAATTAATTAAATTAATTCTATTACTTAAGTCATATTCCTACCCCTTTAGAATTAATTAATTTAATTTTATTATGCTCTTGGAATTAATTAAATTAATTCCTAACACCCCTTAGCTAATATAATTAAACATTTATTTATTTAAATGGTTAATTATCTCCTCACAATTAATAACTAATTAAATTGGTTATTTAATTAATCCTATTCTCTAGTCAACTCCACTTGGACTCCACTTCTAGATTCCTATAAAGGTGGGGAAATTGAGTTGTACGTGTAACCACCTTCCCAGGTGTAACTTTTGTCAATCCAAATGTCTATTACCCCTTCAAATATGTAATTCCACAGACCAAGTCTACTTGTTATTCTAGGTAATTATAATTATTAACCTAAATCTTAGTCAAACTTTGATCCACCTTTCATGGCCTCACCCTCAACTATAAAATCAAGCCATTTCCTTTGCAAACTCATCCTGAAAGCTTATGCAAATTATAGCCAACTTCTGCCAAATTTTCCTCCCGCATCCTTGTGTATCCAAGCTCGTAACATTGCATTCATCCATTTGGAGATTCATATCAAGAGCACCCACAATTCAAACATCTTAAGATTTCACAAGCCCAAGTGCTTCACAAATATTCTTGAGGTTTGTAAGAAAGTTATAGAGAAGGTATTGTTGTGATTTATTTATTTATCTGGTAATTTTCGTTGCTCACACTAAGTGATCATGGAGGTGAAAAGTTTAAGGATACGGTCTAAACATTGATATAGTCAAGATTTAACATTTGATAGTTCAAGAGTTGTCTTAGGGAGAAAACTATAAGGATTTTGAAATTAAGTAATTTTGTGAGAGTTTTTAGTTTGTTATAAAGCTTTGTAAAGGGTGAAGAGTAGCTAAAGATTCATAATCTTGAAGATTTTATAAATGTCTTACATGATCTTAGGAGAAGCCTAAGTGGAACAAATGAGAAAATGATAAAAAGTTTCTTAAATAAGGATATTTGAATGCTTGAGTTGGGTGATTAAAAGGAATAGGTGAAAATTATATATATATATAAGAAAATTGGGGAGAAGGCCAAGGGAAGAAAGGAGAAAGCAGAGCTTAGAGGATAATAGGGTGTTTAGATCAAGAAGCCTTAAGAAGATCAAACTTGAGAACCCAACATGAATGATGATTCTAGGATGATGGAACCTTAAAATTTAGTTGTACAAGGTTGTTATAGGTGATGCAAAGTGGACAGAAGGTGTAAAACATTGGGCAAAATAAAAACCCTAAGGAGCTACTTCAAAACTTAAAAGAGGAAATAGGTGTTGGGTGAGTTGTATTGGGAGTTGGAGAATGAAATTAAGCATGAAGATAGAAATCCTTAATGGGTATCTAGAAAGCTAAATACTTTTGCATGAAAGTTTACATATTGTTCCAGACTATGAGCTTTGGGTGATTTGAGGGCTAGAAATTAGGCCTAGGAGAAAATAATAGAAGAGAATAAAAATGAATTGGATTATAATTGAGTCTTAAAATTTGGAATCAATTTAAGTGCCATAAATGGTATCTAAATATCTTGACAATGAAGGATAAGTCTTTGTATTTTGTTCTATTCATCAAAAAATTTCATGTGGAAGGGCTACTAGCTATTTGGAGGTCTAAATGGTGAATGTTGATAAATGATGGTTTGTAACTTCTTGAGGTGATTTATTGTGTTTGTTAGGCGTAATGAGTAGGTGGAAAGCATTATTGGCCTTTGTTTCATTATTGAAGGCATAATGGTGTTGGTAAGCAAAATTAGGCTTCTTTTGTAGAGTACATTTTGCAAGATTTTGGTATTCTTAAAGATGATGAAAGATAACCTTGTTTGTGAATCAAGAACTTAAATTTTAGTGTGATTTTTTTATCCTCCTCTACATAAAAAGTGCCACATCACCACCAATTTTCTAAGCCCTATCCCTCGGTTACATAAATTTTATCCCCGGTGATGCGTAACCCAAAAGGGCTTGACTCAAGAGAGGTAAACGTGTTTTTAATTTGCATAAACAAGTATTAAAAAAATTAAACTCAAAGGATGCAAAATATTTTCAAGACACATGAGCAAGTGTTAAAATTTAGAAGTAGAAAAAACTTATAAGAGACATACCTTTTTGTTGGAAGCTTCATTTGAGGCAATCGTTTTATTTTGAAAGTGCATATTTTTTAGATCTTTTCATTAATACTATTTTCATTTCCTTGTTAGGCCTATATGAGACACTTTTAAGACTCGTAAAATATATATACACACTAAATTTTTAAGTTTCGAGTTTGGGGCATTGTAATCACACACTAAATTATAAAGTGTTAACCTAGGGGTTTCATCACGAGTTTTGGTGTTGAATTCCATCATTTTTTTGTCTACCTATATGTTTTGAACTATTTTTCATGGAAATAAGAGATATAAGATCATTGAATTTTGAATGATATAATACCCTATCTCCTTAGACTTGTTCATGAGCCAAGTGATTATCATCAGAATATTGTGTGGTTAAGTAGCAATTACATGGTCTACATACTAATATGTTTCATTTTTACGAGGACATTCATCATCAACTTGAGTACATTGAGTGCCCTTTCATTGCTTGGACCTTCATCTGAAAGTTGTATGGATACCTTGATTCTCCATATGAAAATGATGTTTCCTAAGAAAACCTTTCATATATGGATGATATTAATATTTTTATTGATCCTCCTCCTTATGACACCTCATCTATAGTTGAAGAAATTCATTCTATACATGTTATTACCAAGATTTCATAATTGCTTCTTTAAGGGATTTTAGTGACTATTTACGTAGGATTATACCTCATCTAGATTAACCTCATTGGAACACATTCCTACCATAAATATTTTCCTTATTTATAGAGTTTCACATTTCAAATCTATATGACACCATGGAGGACATAAATTTCCTCTTGCATGACATTCCTCCATCACATGTTGTTTAATCATAGTTTAGAGTCATTACTCCGAGGGTTTCTAGTGATTCTCTACATTAGGGTTCTTCATGTATACAATACCCACTTCATTAGGAGGTATACTTATCAAACAATACATATCAATTTGTGGACTCACACTATTTAAATATTGATGAAATTATTCAAGATAATTTTCATCTTTGAGATGACAACTATAATAATAGAGTTTCTTGTACTTATTTGAATGTATATTCTCCTCCACTACATGCTTACATGGTGACACAACTTGCACTTCTTAAATCCTATGATTCACCCATTTCATCATTCATGGTGACACCTTTTGTAGGAGTACCTAGTTCTTGGTTCAATTCTCATATCAATATTAGGAACCATTATGAGTCTTATTTGGTACCTACTTTTATTCATTAGCACTTATCACAATTAGCATTAGATTTGTTGAACAACATCTAGAGATTGTATTAATTTCCTATTCCTTCAATCCACGATATTTTAGTGCAACATCTAGCATTCATGATTGGGATTCAATCTTCATTGATTTCTATACTCATTGTATCCTTTTTCATCTACAAGATATATTGTGAGTTCACAAGGCTTCATCTTTTAGGGAGGGTTGGCTAGTCCTCTCTTCTTTTCTTCTTTCTCTCTCTATTTCTAGGGGCTTCTCTATGTTATTTTAGAGGGCTTATCTACTGAGGGATATTTTTTATGTTATTCACTTTTATATCTTTTAGGAAGATTTTTTTCAATGGTTTTTCTATTTTTCTCCAGTTTATGAGAGATTTTATATGTACTTGGGTGCCTCATCGGGCCTTGTTTTCGGGACCCAATTCTTCTACCCACCTAAGCTATACTTAAAGGGGGTGTTAGTGTATGTTTTTATTCCATTGTATGATTTTTACTACACATGTATTTAGCTTGCTTAGGTGTTATTGGGATAGATGGGAGCTACACTTCTCCACCATTTTAGGTGGCGGTTGCATTTCTCCACTCCCTATTTTATGTACCTCTTATAAGTTATTTTCATACATTCTATAATACAAGATATGTTTTGGCTCATGTTTAGTTCCTCTTTCCAAAAACATTAATCATTCGCTATGTTCATATTTTATTAGTGTTCGATCTTGGCCCACATTCACATAGCTCATACACTCAAGATATGAGGGAAGTTACACATTTAGGTTAATTAGTATGGTTTACTATTCACATTGAGTTTAAACATGCTTAAAAAGAAAATTTTAAAGGAATGACACCCAAGCTAAAGAGAATTTTTGTCTTAGAAATTAATATAAAATCACATATGTGTGACCCACTCCATGAATTGTTACACAAAAGTAGTGGCATGATCTAAGCATGAGCTACTCAAAATATGCTAAAATGACAACCTCATTGAGATGTTGGTGTCATTAGATGTTTCTTCTTACACATATATCAAGATATATCTTACAAAGTTAGGAATAATTTACTTCACATGATGTTGAGAGTTTATGATTTACTCATGATTTAATCAATGGTAACATTATAAAGGTGAGGTATAGTGAAACTATTTTAATTATATTTTAAATCAATGTTCACATATATTAAAATATAATAGGATATGTCTCTTCAACATATAACAAATACAATTATAATAATGCTCAAAATATAAGCGATTCACCTAGATATAACACATTCACACAAGTGCATTATATTATAAATCTCATTCTTGTAAAAAAAATAGAAATATAAGGATAACTACAAAATAGAAAAAATATATAATTATCTATGTTCATTTTCCTTCTCTCTCGCAACGCTTTGTAAGATTATATCATTTTTTTAGCACAAATCTAACATGGATTTCACTCTTCATATCTATGTATGGTATCATACATTTAAAATTTTCATAGATGAGAGATAAAAATTACTAGAAATCACTCATTAACAACATATTTAGAGTTTACAAAGAGAGAAATAACTAGCTTCACACAAATTTCATATTTTATTTACTTTTCTAGGTTTTAGAAAAAGGAATTCATTTCTCCACATAGTTTTTAAGTTCATTAGAAAATTAATTAGAGTTTAGAGAGAGAAACATTATTTTTAACAAAATCACAATTTCTAGTTACCATTTCGAGAAAGGGTTCAAAGAGAGAAACATTATAGTTTGCACCAAGTGCTTAATTTTTATTACTATTGTTCAGCTTAAAAGAGAGAGGATTACACTACGAGACATTTCATGAAATAAAGTTATCAAACCCAAAATATCATCTCATGGGGTCAAATTTGGGTCAAAGGGCTTAGCAAAGGTGTAGTTAAAAGTCACTGAAACAACCACAAAATTACCTTCAAAAAGAGCCACGGAGAAAGAATACATGGAATCTATCACTTCCAACCTCTTCTCTTGTATAGTGATTGTTGTCCCAAATAACTCCCCTAGTTATTTGGACAACTTATCTTTTATTCTGAATATGATGGTCCTAATTTTATGTTACATGCACTCTTGCAGCCTCCTTGCACAGCTTACATTTCTCCTACGTGCCATCGCCCGTCCTTCCTGCTTCTCCCTTTGTATTGCCTTTTCTTTTACTTCCTCTCATGTTTTCTTCACACGCTTCCCCTTCCCTCTATATTCTTCTATCTCCTTCTAATTTCCCTTTGCGCCTTCTTTCTACGCACTTCGCTTTCATCCTACTTTTCCACACACACCTTCTGCAGTCTTGCCTTCAAATCAGCTAAGTCCCTTACATGTCTTCGTGCACATATGTTGTTCACTTCCTTCCTTACTGGTTTGGTCCATGTGCCCTTTCCTTTCTCTCACCATGCATTCCTCAACAAATGTCATTGCCTTATTTACATACTTACCTCCTATAGTTATGCATATTTTCCTATGGCACAAAAACCCATTTACGCGCCTCTTCCTTTTGCATGCGCCTTCGTGCCTTCTTCTATGTCACTCATTGTGCCACGTAGTAACTTTTTATACTTGAGTGTGTAACATGTAACCTATCAACACGTGCCAACAGGTGTTGAAACCTTTCAACAAACCAAAGGTTTTGACATGTGGTAGAAATGAAAAACAAGTGTACAGCTTGGTTGAATCCTTCATAATCAAAGATGTGCCACATGTCATTGTGTGTCTAGTTTACATTATAGATCTTTTAACATCCATAAATTTCGTTGCGGTTTCAAATTATCTTGCATTTGGGCTCGTTTGAAAGTCGTTGACGTGGGCTACACATTAGAATTTTCAAAATTAGATTTTGGCAGATTTGGTAGGTGGAAAATAGGGAAATGTCCTTATGGTCATTAATGCAATCACCAGATTTGGTCTCCTTCCTTCTTCTACACGCCAAACATACATGGGGAGACACATATGATAGCCTTGAAGGTAGTTATTTCTTATTGTTGGTGGTTGGAAATTTGAATATGATTTTCCCTCCTCTTTCTCCTCCTCTTCTCTCCTTCTTCTTCTATAAATTATAGATCATTTCTCATTGAAACGGATCCCTCTTTGTTGTAATGGCACCATGCCAAAATGGTGGCCAACTTCCCATGAGTTTTAGACCTTGGGCTTGGTCTCTGCAATGTATTCCCACTTCCTACCATGAATGTAACTAATTGTGCATCCCTTAACCAATAAAATTAGATTTTGTGCCACTTTTGTCTGCCCTTTTTTCATTTATGTTGTGTGCATTTCCCTCTTGCATGTTCCATTTTCACCATGCTATCAAGGTGTTAGAAGTCAATTTTGTGTGGTTATCTATGTCACACTCCTATCTGCCCTCTCTCCCCACGTGCTCTCATTTTCCTTCCTTTCAAGGAGATTAATCGACTCTCTTTTTGCACTATCAACTTCCCTTAGCCTAGGATTTCCCTTTATGCATCTCCTTTTATCCCTGGTCCCTTGGCATGTTTAGTTTAGGATTTTCTTTCTACATTAGGAGTAGTATTAGTGGTAGAAATAGGTAGAGGAAATGGCCTTCTTTAGAGGTCTGTCTCAAGCGTGAAAGGTTCCACAACTTAGAAATGGTTCCATTATTGACTCAACGAATTAGTTCAACCTGATCTCGTGATGGGTGTAAGTTTAAGCTCCAAGAGTGATAACATAGGGAAGATGAAGGAATCAAATTATACTATGAGATGATTATTTTAGGAGAAATTTTCTAGAGGGAATTAGTGATAATTGAGGTTTAGTTTTAAATGTTGTAAGTTGAAGTGGCTTACAAAATGGTGTTGAAAATTTCCTCCACATGGATCAGGGTGAAACTAATTATGTGTTCATAATTCCAATGTATAATGAAGAGGAAAATGTTGATAGGAATTAAATTCTTGTTCTATAGGCATTTAATCCTAGTCGATTCCAAATTGGTTTCATAAGGTTGAGCAATCACCTCCTACCATCTCGCTCATTAAATTGATTCGGAAACTTGATGCAAAAAGTTTGAAACGAGAGGATGGGTTTAGTTTAGGGATTTTTATGACAACTCCTAACATCAAGGGATGTGTATTAGTAATAAATTTATAAAAAGGAGGTTGCAGGATGTTTAGCATGCATTGACGTCAACAAAATTTATAACTTCTAGAAATTTAATTTTAAGATGATTATTTCTTATTTTTCCAACACTCATTCACAAAACTTAGAGGCTAATCCATTATTATGAACTATAAATTCATTTCATTTTATATTCGGTAAGGGTACATTTTAGGTGGTTTGTATATATGATATGACATGGTATTTTCTAGAGGTCACTTCACTACTTGGAAAAATATTTACTACATTAATACTATGAATACCAAATTTTTTTAATGATCATTTATTTATATTCATACACTAAAATAAAGACAATTAGCACATACAAAAATAAATGTATAGTAAAATTTCTAGAAAGGAGTAAATTCCATGCCTCATTTAGATGAAGAGGTGGTTAATGAGAAAAGTGAAATACACATCCAAGACTCTTATTTTTGTATATCTTAAAATCATGGCATTCCATGAGATCACACCTCTCTCAACCATTTTATCAACATTTTACATGCCTTGTACATGTTTCCAAATTTTTATACATATATACTAAGGAACTTACAATTGCATCTAATAAAAAAATTCTTGACTTTGTGATTCGATGGATGACCATGCCTTGCTCTATAACTCCCATTTTGAAACAATATGGGAAGATGCCTACAAAGGTTGGGGGAAATATTCATACCTACCAATTTAATTTTATTGAAAGGTTCCAAATACTTTAAATGAAACTATTTTTAACATATCCTACACCCATGCATGCCATGAGACCACATAAATTTTAGGAATTTTGTCAAACATTCCATATCCTTTTGTAGGAATCCATAATTCACCTATTGTTCAATCAACACACTTTTGACCACAACATATGATGGGAATCCAATCTTCATGATGATTTTATAGAAGAAACACCATGTTAATGATTTGAGCTACTCACCAAAATCCCTCTCCAACATCCCCATCAAAAGCAAAGCCCGATCTATAATGTCAATCTTGTACTATAGTTAAAGAACGCGACAATGGGAAGAAAATAAAGGCAACATCAATTTCAAAATAAAATGGTCTCATCCCAAGCCTTGCTCCTACATGCATACCATGGTGACCATAATACTAATTATAAAAGGAAATAGACCTTCAATAAAAACCTCCACCCGTAGGAATTATGACTTATAAAACCCTTCACAAGTCTAATAAGAGGATGAAAGATAAATCATATTTATTTTCAAACAAGTGAACTCCTCCCACAAATCACTCGCTAATATTCTTATAGGGAAACAAGGCCTGATGTGTTAATATTTTATTTTTCATAAAGCATAGTGTTATGGAGGATGAAGAAGAGGAATTTCAACCCACCACTCTTTGTAGAATAATAGACATGAACCTAAAATTCATAAATCATGATGCAAGAACAAATATCTTTTCACCGAGCTATAAGGAGAGCTTGTGTACTAATAATCTAACCAAAGAAAGACCAAGATTATCATCTAATTTATCACCAACATTCCCTCTAAAAGTTAAAACACAAATGTTGGTCTTTTGTTCTACACAATGTGTAAGTTAGGAAGTAACATGAAGAGGAAACACAATCTTGAAATGTAATAGGCCAATTCTAGACTTGATCTCTTTCTAGGCTACCATGGTGATTTTGAATATGAATTTCTAGTGGCTAGAGATGTATTTAGAGAAAATCACACCCAACATAGTCAAAGTGAAAGGCCATTTGTAGGTTTAAAGAGGGGATCCATGCCCCGTTAGGGCATGCACACTCCATCTCCTATCATCCACTTCTTTTCTATCCATCTTCAATGCCCACTATCATTCCTCATTTAGTTCTCGCTCAACTTCCCTCTATTCCTCCATACACCATCCTCAAAAACATCTAATTAATTTCCCCCCTTTATTATTATTTGTTTTTAAAATTATTATTATTATTTACAATCAAAAACAATCCATTTCTACATCTATGTATGTATGTGTGTGTGTATAAATATATGCTTATATACACATGCACATATGTGTGTGACGTATATATGTGTATATGTGTATGTGTTTGTGTGTATATATAAACACATATATACATAGATACATACATGCATAATGCACACACACATTTCCACATATATAGACAAATGAATAGATAAGCAACAATGTCGTAAATACATCTATTTGAGGATGCCAACAATATCAATATCTAGTCTCTTAATTTAATATTTATACCATAATGATTTAAAAATTCATTACCTTCATGTAAAATTCTTACAAATAGGAGCTTAATACCATTAGACTAATTTATGTCATTTAGCCAAGATAATATTATTCATTTGAATTCTTGAATGGAAGGATGAGGAATTCAAATGAAACAATTCAAAGTTGGCTAACTTGTGAACATAAGTTTGTGCTAAAAAACCAAACTAGGGTGGTTAGAATGACACTTACAAAATATTAACTCTTTGTGGTTGAAGACACTTAAATATGACTACGCAGCTTTCAATACTAAAATCACACCGATTATTATCTTTCTTTTCATTTTGTTATAATTATTTTTTCCAATAATTAGCTAGCATTCCCCTTAATCTTGGTCAATTAACGACACTTTGTTAACATACTTCATCCTAGATGCCAATTAATGTTGTTTCGTTAGTTATAATCCTCTTTTAATAATTAATTAACCATTATTAATTAATTAAGTCTTTTAATCTTGTATTTAACTAATAAACCTTCTTATTAGTTAAATCCCCCTTTCAAACCCTTCAAATTCTACTAATCTCCCCTTAAATCATCTCCAAATGGCTTCTATAAGCTTAATTTGGCCTATTAATTAATCCTAGTTGATTAATTAAATCACCCCCAACTCCCATGAGTTGTTAATCTCTAATTAATCTATTCTAATCATACTTATCCCTTTCTAATTCTATTTTACCTTTATCCCACATTCACTAGGTTACAAGTTTCTCCAAAACTAGAAAGCTATATAAAGAACCTAGTACACCATGTTTCAACTTATACCATGTCCTTGTAAGACATTTGCACTTGATAAGAAAATTTTCATGTTATTGGAAAGCTTTATTCAAACCCCTTTCTACTTGGCCAAGAGTAGTAAGAGAAGAACCAAAAATGGCAATCAAGCCATATTGGTGAGATATCTTCCTCTTCCTTGAAGAAATTCCTTGATCATGCATGGTTGTATTTGGTTCACAAAGGAAATATCTACAATCTAAAAGCACATCCAACTAGGATTAAGAGGTTTGAATTTGATGTTTGATTTAATGTTTTATGCATAATTAATTAAGCTTTCCTTTATGCTTTATTGTGATTTTTTTGTTAGATTCTTTTCATTAACTTAGATTATTTTAACATGCATGCATATGACACGCTCGGTGGGACCCTCCTTTGTCTCATGGACATTATTTATATTTTCTTAGTTTAGGCTCCATTTTACATGCTCATTATTTTAATTTGTTAAAATTCTTTTGTTTTTGAGCATGTATCATGATGTTTGATAGTGTTGAGTGTTATTTTAGGAGGTAGGTAAAATGTTGTCAAATTTTAGTCTTCATGAGAAAAATCTAAGCTTTGTGTTGTTTTTGCCTTCGTATTGACATTTTTAAAGTAGAAACAGGTTTCTTGTGCTAGTATTCACATGTTCACACTCCGTATCATTATATGCGCTCTCAGTATCACAAAGATTTAGCATCATCGCATCATCTGTGTGCACTCTATGTTTATCTCCGCACGCACTCTACATCTCATTATATGTAATGGAATTACACTAGAATTATACTTGCATATGCTAGCATTTCTATCTATTTTCCTACTCTTCGTGCTAACATTCACCTATGTATGCACTTTTTTTTTCTATATGCATATCTAGTGTTCTTCGACATGTGTTAGTGTTCCTTTGTGCGCACAAACATTTTATTGAGTTCCATCTTGCTTGAAAATGCATCTATTTACACTCTCTAATGTTATCATATATTCATATGCGTCCATATGCACGTGTTGGAATTGTAATTTTCATTTTTGCTACATGTACTAGCATTCATCTCCTTATCTAGCGTTCCTATATATGTGGTATCGTTCTCTGTGGTTTTTATTTTAGAATTTCTAAAATTGAAAGTTTCAAAATTGATCCTCATTTCCCTACAATTTTATACATCTTTTTGATTCTAATATGTAGTTTTTTTCTAAATTATTGCTAATATTTTGATTATTTGTTGGAAATATTTGTTTTGCTATAATTTGATCAAAATCATGTATGCTCTTCTTTTGTGCTTTTGAGCAATCTTGAGAATCAGAAACGGAAATGATTTTGGATACTTATCATTTAAAAATATTACTAATGCTTGATATCTTGGTTTAAATTTCCATGTTGGTTTAATTTTGATCGAATGCCACCTATGCTCTTCTCTTGTGCTTTCAAGTGATCTTGAGAAATAGAAATGGTTGAGATCCTTGATATTTTTCTAACATTATGGTAATATGGAAACCTACTAAACCTTTGAGTGTAGGACCATCTACGCTTGTCAAAGGAAAATAATTGAAATAAATTACTTATGTCTTGTGTAGATTTCTCTGTCAAAGAATGACATTTAAGGCAATCAAATTTTAAACAAAGATAAAACAATGAACAACTCACATTGTATTTGCAGAGTTCGATAAGGGTTAAAACCCATCCACTTTAAAATATGGGAAGTGTTTTGGCTTAATCCATAAAACTCATTGTGAGGAGTACCACAGAACCCCAAAGTAGTTGGCACATTGAGGGAACTGGCTGACGAAACGGGAAGTGCCCCAAACACCTACTTGACTAGTAAAACCCATGAGGAATATCAAATATTGTCTCATATGAGGCCTCTTTCATTAATTTGATTGTGGGTAATGGTCCTTTGTTTATAATTTATTCTAAAAATGTACCTCTCTTAGACAAATATTGGTGAGTTTTGAGAACAAAATCCCTAGGAAGTTATTTGGCATTGGGGCCAAATTATCCATATTCAATATAATTGGTATCAAAATCCTTACTAAGCAAAACTTTGTCTTAGTTTCCACCTTGTTTTAAAACAAGGAAAAAGTCTTCCAAATTTGTGCCACATATTTTTGGTTATGAAACATTTTAATATATCCCTTTTTCACAAAATTTTGGCTTCCCTTTTATCAAAAGTGCACTATTTGAAGTGTTGCCAAAATTGAATGCATAATTTTTGGATATTTAAAACTTGTTTTCAGGTAAAAATGTATTTGAGTGTTGAAAGTGAGTTGTTACACTTCTTGCATTGCATCAATCCCTTTTTGATACTTAAATATTGTTTCTTAAACTTGATTTAAGTGTTGAAAGTGTGTTCTCATGATTCTAACATTGTTTTGGCCATTTTTGATACTTAGACAAAGTTGTTTTATTAAAACTTGGTTTAAGTGTTGACAATGTGTTATTACATTGCCTGCATTATATCAATCCATTTTTTATACTTAAATATTGTTTTCTTAAACTTTATTTAAGTTTTAAAATTACATTTTTATGTTGATCGCATTTTATCGACCATTTTTTATACTTAAACCTTGTTTTTCTAAAACTTGATTTAAGTGTAGAAATCATCATGTTGTGCAGGTGCTAAAATCATATCAACCCCTTTTGATACTTAAAATTTTTTCTCAAACTCGATTTAAGTGTTGAAATTGTGTTTCCGCGTTGTTCAAATTTTCCTAGTTGCCTTAAACAACTTTCAAGAGATTTACACCTAGGAAAAGCTTCCTTTGCAATTGATACTCGCTAACATTTCATCAGATATTTTTACACTCACACTTACAACTTGTTTTTCAAACCTTACTTGATTGTCAAAATTGTGTCTTTTATTATGTTTATTTTCCTTTAGGTCCCTTTGGAAAATCCTAAATGCATCCCAATATTTGTAAATTATCTAGTTGGCCATTGTTATGTTGCTCGAATCAACATGGAACTTATTTCACTATGAAGAAGTTAAATCACACAATATAGGTCTAGGAATCCACATCAAATTTTTACAATCATAATTAGATCTCGAGTGTTTCCTCACACTATTGAAAATAAGGAACCTATTCGATTTTCCACTTCCCCACCTTCATCTTCTAATCAATTTTATTCTTCCTCGATTCTTCTAATCAATTTTATTCTTTTGATTCTCCTCGACTCTCGAATATCATCCAATATAATTTCTTCTAATGAATAATCAATCACCCAAATGAATTCATACTCCTTTGAAGATTAGTGTAACTTATAAATCCTTTAACCATTCATCAAATTCAACTCCTGAGTCATGGTCCTTTATTTTTCTATAACACCATGTTAATGTGTCACCCCTCAAATGTCGACCTTCTTTGAAGATATGTGTGAATAAAAATTCATCTAATCAAACATTAAATCCAACCCCCGAGTCATGGTCCTTTCCTTTTCCACATGACCCTTCTTAATCAGTCACCTAAATGACATCTTCCTCCTTTGAAGATCCGTACGAATCAAAATTCCTCTAATTAACAATATAATTCGACCCATGCATCATAGCCCCCTTTCTTTTCACATGGTCCCCTTATTTTATCTACATTATGTAGTATTCTAAGTAAGCTAGTACCTAACTATCCCAAAATTGTATCTAATTCCACTCTCGACACATCTGAATCTAAATCTACTTTGTCTCTTGAGTAATTTTCTTCTATCACCTCCCAATCTCATCATATTCATTATCAAACATATTTTAAATCCTAAACACTTTTTTGATTTATTCCATCAAATCAACCTTTTATCATCGACCAAAAATGACCCATATCAATTGATCTCTTTCAGAGTGAAGAAAAATCATAATTCATGGGGCTACATGATGGCATTCATTTAGATTATTGCATGAAAGGATTCAACATTAACTTCAATGCGTATGCGTAATTTGAAGAAGAGATTGAGTCCTATGGTCAACATATAGACAACAAGCCTAAGATCATCAAAATTAATCCTCCTCTTGTTCTTCCCTTGTCACATTCCCCCAATACATGGTGAAACACCCATGTATATCATTATTTCCTAACCTATATTCTCATCACCCAATCATTCCTTACATAACACAATTCCTTAATCAAAATCTCTCCTTCGATCACTTCCGCAGTGCCCTTCATCTTCTTCCATATGTGGGCCACCTCCTAGTAGCCCATTATCTTCTATCTATGGGTCACCTCATGGTATCCCATATTCTTCTATATGTGGGCCAACTCCCGATATAACCTATCATATTATATTTTTCGGCTACCTCCTAGTATCCCGTTATCTTCTATCCTTTGGCCACGTCCTAGTAGCCATTCATCTTCTATCTTTGAGTCACCCCTTGGTAGCCTTTTATCTTCTATCCTTAGGACACATCCTAGTAGCCATTCATCTTCTATTTATGGAACACCTCCAAGTATCCCATCATCTTCTATTTATGGGACACCTACGGGTATCCGATGATTTTCTATCGATGGGACACCTTCGGGTATCCTATCATCTTCTATTTTTGGGAAACCTCCTATCCCATTACCATCAATTTTTGGGCCACCTCCTAGCCCATTTCCTTCAATACTTGGACCATATCCTCTTCATCCATCATATAATCCTTCTATTGAAAATTATGGCAAGCCCACCATCATCCCTACCACTCCTATTATCAATCCCAAACATCCACTTTCTTCTCTCATTTCTTGAAATCAATAAAAACACATTTTATTGTATGAAACATCGATTGTTTCTTCATCAAGCTCAAATCAAAAATCCGAGGAGCTCCAAATCTCTAAAAAAATCCAACACTCACAAATCTAATTCGTAAACGTGATTCAAAAATACACACCAATGCAAACGCCAAGTATGGCACAAAGTGCAAAAATATATGGATAGGGAACTCAATCTCCCACATACAAAACCCATATTTCAAGATAAGTCACAATCACTTATCGAGTATGATCTCACAACGATCATCGAGATTGGAGATAATATCACTCTTGATAAGAAAAAACTCCTAGTATCCCTCATCAAAGAAATTACAAACATCATTGTTGGATCCTATCACATGGAGTGACATTTTGGTCCCAACTTCCCAATCATTCATCTTCATCATCTTCTCCCTTCATAGTTTTCCCTTCGCAAAATCTTCAAAACTATAAAAATCCAAAAATCAAAAAAATCAAAAATGAGAAAATATTAAAACATTACAAAAATCAAAGGTATAAAGATCAAACATTGTAATCAGGTATTACATACACATGGATTTTCTTTCCTTCCTTTCTTCATATTCCTCTGCAAGTCTCCCACCATGTTCATCCCTTCGATGATATTTTGGTTAGTCTATTCACGCTCATTATACAACATTTATATCTATTGTATTTGTTTGAACTTGGTCTTTCATTACCTTGGTAAATTAAAGAATGACATAATTCTTACAAATCCTATCACCATATTCATTTAATAAACTTATTGTAAAGATATTTAGGTGTAGCTATTAACATTAGCCAATGTTTTCATCATAATCACTTCAAATCCTTCCATCAAGCCATTAGTGGTTCTTAACCCCTTATCAAAACAATCAAGAGAGATGAAATAATTTTTCAAAAACAAAAGCAAAAAAATTAATCAAAATATCAAAAATAAAAAGTAAAACTCTATCTTGGGGTATTTCTAGTATCCTTATCGGGATATGAATGCCTAGCTGGAAGTAGAATAATGTTCTAACGAGAATCAAATACATATTCATAGGGGCTATGGACACTGGCTGGCAAATGAGAGTAATGTATGGCTCTCCTTCCACCCTCCATTCACCAATCATCTTTCCAAATCAATTGTTCCTAAAAATTGGCTAGTTTTTATTCACTTATTTCCCATCAAATCTTCACTTAAGTTATTAATTTCCACTTGCACACAATTGGATCATGATGAGAAAACAAGACTATTGTGTTACAAGGTGTTGTTTGGATCTTGTTTAGAGTTTTGCTTTAGTCTATTTCTTGTCTCGCGCTTTTGTGCCTTTGGATCATTACCTTTTCATCATTAATTTTCTAGTTACATTTTCCATATCCATCCATAACATCCACACTTTTCTTCTTCTTCATTCAAAACATCCATGTGTATAATATTTAATTTTTACCATGTTTGAGGGTAGTTTTGTCCTTTCTTTCAATAAAAATCCTCTACTTCTTTCTATCATTTGTTTCTTGGCCAACTTGCACTAGGGGCATACTCGCTCCTTCATATCTCTTCATTGGCTTTATTTCATCTTGTTGAACTTATCCCTTTTTTCCTTGATCCAAATTATCTTATTCTTGTATATATGCATGGAATTTTCCTTTTATATTATCATCTCTTGTTGGGGCATCTTGACACTCGCTTTTCATGTACATAGTTTCAAAAAATTTCAAAACCCTAAAATTTTGTAAAATCCTATAAAATCCAAAAACATTGGTAAAACCTTTGAAAATCCCCAAACATGGGTAAAACCTTTAAAAATCCAAAACATTGGAAAAACATCAAAATCCAAAACATTGGTAAAAATCAAAAATCCTAAACATTCACAAAACACAAAATCCTAAAATTGAAAACTATACTACAAAACATCTTACTTCAGATTGCTTGTTATTTCTTATGCGCATGACATGCAAATCATATTGTGATCTTCCTTCATCAACAAAATTGGTTTGCTTTTTGTGTCTATCTTCCCAAAGATATATTGTTGTTCAAGGTTGTTTCATAGTGCACATTCATTATTCATGGGACTTATTTTACGCTCCGTATACTCACTTGCATGTATCCTTGTCTTGGGGCATCATTTTAACCCTTGTCATATAACTCAAACATTTGGGATCCAAGTCGGATTAAAAAAATTGGTAAAACTTTCTTAAACATTGTTTATTTGAGTATGTTTCTTTATGCTTGGTTATTTACATCCGTGTTTGTTTACTATCTCATACCGCATTGCTTTATGTATTTTACTTTGAGTTAATACTTTATAAATGAACAAAAATTAGTATTATGGCTCTTCATATTATTTTACCCTTTTGTTTTATGCTTATATCAAATAAAAATATATTTCTAAACCAAGATGGTATGTATACTATGTCACGATCTTACCTTTTATCATATATATTATCTTCCATTCTAACTAACTTTCTACCCATCATTTTCCAATTCTTCTACACCTGCCTCGAGACATGGTTATCATAATGACTCATTGATTTAACAAATATTGAAATTTCTGAAATCCTAATTGCAGAGTAACAACGCAATAATAAGCAATGAAGTACATATATGACACAAGCAATAACCCAAAGAAATAGTAAACCTTGGGTGAAAGAGAGAGGAATATATGACCTAGATTTTTACACAATTGATCCCAAAGTATGTTTGGCTAGAAAACTACTAAATAGGAGAAGGAATATGTCGCAATCACACTCATAATATTATAGGATTGATGGATCTTCATGTACTATGTCAAGGGTTCCTAGGCACCAAAGTCTACTTCTCGGGCACCCGTGGATCGTGAAAAGGTCGAATCTAAATTTTCTTGTGTCATAAGGTGTTCACTGACCTTTTCTATTGATCACCTATATGTCGCACTTTGCCTGAATTAATTCAAACTTTGTAAAACAAATGATCTCTTGTAAAACCCCAAAACACATCAAATACTAAAAAGAAAAAGATGCAAATGGGGAGTCATACTAACCCCGACGGTCACCCGATAGAGTGAACTTACAATCGAGCACTACACTACATCTCAGACTCCATGTAGTTATGTGTGCGTGTGTGTAGAATCATGCCCTAGGTGGCTCTTGTGCAAGATGCACTAAATAACAAGCAATAGATAGATGTAGTAATGTAGATAGATGTGTGTGTGTGTGTATCAAAATTAAATTCCCCTCCTATGAAGTTTATGTAGAAAATATAGTCCCTTGTCCCTTAAATAATAGCTAGATGGATGCTTTGATGCTCTTAGAATTCCTTTAGATGCAACCTTAGGTGATGATAGTATATTCTTCGAGATTGGTCCTTTATTATGGTCACATAGTTGTGTATTTATCTGATTCCCTTAGTTAAATTTCACAATTGACAACCGAGAAGATGACCCATAAGAAAATAAGATGCTCAAAAGATAAAAGAATCGCAAAGAGAGCTATTAAAGTATATAGAGGCTCGGGGACGCCTAGAAGATGAGGGCGCACAGGCACCGATGTCTTGTCTAGGCGTTAGTGTCCAAAGTCATGAAAGATAAAGAAATGAAGTTTAGATTTGGTTGTAGGGTATAGAAGGCCAAATAGAAAATAAGAAACACAAACAAAAGGCCTAATATAGCTATTAATTGCTAGTTTTCTTGATTAGGAATCATATGAATAGTAGTATGTGATTAGGACATGTAGTCACTAAATCACGTACTTTGAGTCAATATTTAGTCCCGGTCTCATACTACTATTCATATGGTTCTTGAGTGAAAAGAGTAACAATAAACCCATGTCTTTGGCATTTTTACTTTGCTTTCTGCATTAGCTTTTTGGTCTTTCACCCGCACCTTCCCAGGTCCTATATTGTCATTCTGCATTATTCCTATTTCTCGACTAGGGTTCCCACCAGGGACTAAGGTTCCCTAGGTGTCTTGATCCTCTTTGCACCTTACTCTTACCTTTTTGACACTTTCTAGCCATTTGAGCTTTCTATATTTTTAGTGGTCATCCTTTTCGGGGTTAATTATGAAATTAAAACAAGAGAACCATATAAATATAAAGTTATGTGACCATAATGAGGGACCAAGCACTAAGCATCTACTATCACCATCTAGATTTACATCCATCAAAGGCACCTAAAGCTACATTTGCATCCATCTAGATCCATCATAAGGCACACAAGGTTGGTTCATCTACATCACACTTCATAGGAGGGGAGTCTATTATTTCCATGCACACATTTACTACATTATACATCTAGTTATTTTCTCGCTACTTCACAAAGTGTGATTGGCACAAGAGTAACCTAGGGCATGATTTATACACACACACCTAGAACTACATTAGGTCTGAGATGTAGTGCAATGCTTAGTTAGTAAGTCCACCATTGTGGCCACTAAGGACTGGTCTGAACCCTTCATATGCATCTTTATTTTTAGGGTTTTGATTCTTTGTTTGGGGTTTTACGGGTGTTTTCTTTATCTCTTATTTACAAATGACATCTAGTGCAATTCGGTGACATTCACGTGATGAGTAGTGAAGGAAGAAATTCATCTAATGACACCTCGGAGAGGAGGGTTTTAGGCTATTTCCATAGACCAGGGCACCCAGATATCGACTAGGGTGCCCATGGTGCCCCTATCCCTTTACAGTGCCCTACTTCAGATCAGAGAGATATGATCTTGTACTTTCTTAGGATTATGTGTGGTTTTTTCCTCCCCCTGCCTACTGGGTTCACACTGCGACACACGATCCCGCACCTTCATCGAATCAAGTTAAGGAATTTTTAACCCTCTCTTACACATTAGGGTTTCACATTTCTATTTACTTAGTTTCTTGGTTCATTTCCTTTATTTATTTAGTTGTTATTTACTACTTTGCATAACATCGATTAGGCTAGGACATCACATTTTAGTTTAATCATTCTGGTGAACCCGATCTTTGAATACACTTTCTCTTTGGGCCTTTTCTTTGTATGCCCATCACTCATAGTGGTCATTTTGGGTCTTTTCAATATTTTGAGCTTCCTTCATTCACCCATAGGGTTTCCAAACCAATGGTGATATCTCTACTTTTGCAACTACAACTAAGAATCCCTTAGATTCCTATCGCCAATTTCCTCTTCACAAAATAGAAGCCTTTGGTAGTGAAAATACCTAAGATGAAGATATTTATGTTGACCATGACCAATTAAATATAATTAGATATTTTTGACAAGATTTGTGTGATAATCCCACTCATCTTCCGCATGTCCTACATGCTTTGATTGCTACTAAGAATGCTCATGATGCTTCCACCTCTATAGTTTCTCCTTCTTTGGCTCCCATGGTCTCCACCCCACCTATTTATGTCTCAATTTCCATTCCTACTACTACCATTCACCTTAGCATGCCTAATGTGTATCTTGGCTCTTCTTCAAAAGCTCCTAACTTGAACTCGTTATATCAAGACTTACAAACCCAAATTTGTCAACTCCAACTCGTTACTTCTCATGCCTCGCCATATTTAGACTCTACTTCACTATTGCATACTCCTTTTGCACCTAATATATCTGCCTATCCTTTTCCACCTAATTTCATCTCTCCCAAGTTTCCCATCTTTAAAGGCCATGGTGACCCACAAGAGCATCTCTCGAGATTTTCATGTAGCATGTTTGGACTATGTGGATGATCATACCATACTCACTAAGATTTTTCCTCATATTTTACAAGATTACGTGATGTGTTAGTTTTATGACCTACATGTCCATTCATTAGTTTTTTTACGCATCTCACTGATGCCTTTCTCACTCATTTCTCTATCAACATCATCTCTAAGATCTCGTATGCCCAACTAACATAACTTAAACAAGGATTTAATGAACATTTAGTAGATTATGTCTTGTATTACAAAAACAACTTAGCTAAGATGTCAAATGTGCTTGCGGACGCTGAGCTTCAGGATCTATTCATTCAGAGTCTCTTACCCCTCTCCAAGAGAGTGTTCTCTTTGAGACCTCTCCTTCTTTCGATCAGATTTTTCATACTCTTAAGCTTCATGAAACCAAGATCTTAGCTATAGGAAAGATTAAATACCAAGAGCAAGCATCATCTTCCACGTGTTTTCAAAATAAGTCAACATTTAAACCATCTACAACTAAACCAATAGACACAAAAGTTATTGTCAACACAATGTATACTACTAAGGAGCTTAAAGTGCAATTTGCATCACCATAGCTTCACTAAGTTTAGTGTACCTCTTCATATTTTATTACCACAATTTATCGATAATACATCATTACACTACCTTCTCCACTACAAATATATCCATCTCGACCAAAAGGGCATAATTTTGATTAAAATTCCCATTGTGGTTATCATCAGTGTGTCAAACACTCCACTGATCATTGCTTCCGAATTTGATTTCTCATTCAAGGCTTGATCTATAATGGTAAAATTGAACTTCCAGAAGCTACATTTTCTCCACCTATCAATGAAAATCATAATCCCAAGATCTTTAACGACCCTCTACCTAAATATGACATGAAAGTAGCTGAATCTTCCACTAACTATGTTTATCATGCAGCTTCCTTCACCGAATCAAGGGCTCTTGACTTCTTGGTGGCTAACATTGACATCACTCTTCCATTCATCTCTCTCTCTCTCTCTCTCTCGATTGTGATTATTGTGCCACTTTCTCTCATATCAATTACATATTAACACCTCTATTGGATATGTCTCTATCAATAATACTAAGGTTGACCCGTCATGGCCTATTAGTGCATGTTCTCTACCACTTCTTGATGTTATTGGTTACCCGCGTTCACACATCTCATATCTGATGAAAATTCATATGGTGTGGTCAAACTTCATGTTACAATAGGACCTCTTACTATGCTTGTACCTTTCCTTATTAGACAATTCGTAGACGGTTGTGACATGCTTCTAGGCCTCAATTTGATTTTTCGGTCTCATTCTATCATTTCTATAAATCATTTGTGATTCAAATTCATTCATAATAATCAAGTTCTTTCTATTGACGGTGTACCCCCGTGTACTCCATGGTCTTAATTTTCTCGAGCACTAGTTCAAGCATCCCCTACTCCATCTACCACATCATAACCTATGTTAATCAAAGTGCACTATACTCCTAGTTCACCTATTCGCACACCATTTACATGGTCATACTGCTCTGTTAATCCTACACATCAATATAGGCCTATTCCTTGTGCAGCTACATCATCTTGGCATAGATATCCACCTCATTTTATTCCAGGTAGATCTCCATCACTCATGAATTTTTTCATGCATACAAATTTGTCATATACTCATCCATCACATGCATATATACTTCAATCACATGCATAGAAACTATCTATTATTCCACCACTACTAGATCATGGCCATATGCTTTTTCCACCACTAGTATCGAAAGAGAGACTTTCCTCCTTCACTTTCATTGGTTAGTTCATTCAATTAGATGCACTTGGGGGGCATAGAACTCACACAATCCCCCCCATCCTAGCATCAACATGTGTCTCATACTCGCATTTTCATATATCCACATTCTATCATTTGCATAGTCATATACACCACATACATCATCACTACCCTATGACGGACTCTTGTGCTTTGTTCACACTTGATGCTGAGGGAGATGTAACATCCCCATTTTAAGATACTAGAACAAGGGAAAAAAAAAAAAAATATATACAACGTTCTCTGTTATGAATTATATAATTCAAACACACGTTCAAGTTTTAATAATTGTTCTCTCTTAAATAACACATTTGGAACACACAATTTCCTTTTAAAACTAATGTTCCCTGTTCGCATATTTACAATATGGAACACACATTCAATGCCATTCAATCTTATAACATATTCTATATGCTACTATAAATGACTCGAAGAACTGCCGATCTTCCATTTTCATGGCTCGGAGTTTCAACAATCCTTCATTTCATGACTCAGCAACAACCGATCCTTCATGTTCGTTCATGCATAGTATATTATATATACCAGTTCTCTTAACCATTTCCGTTATCGAAGTGATCCATTTAAGAAGCCTATCTGAATATTTGTTACTGATATTCATCTGACATCCTGCATCTTAAATTAAGTGATTAGGACAACGCAACCAGCACTTGCGATACTTTGGCCAAATATTTTCACATGCTTTGCATGATCATATTCCTAGATGTGATACACATCAATGGAATACGTCCTTCACTTCACTTCACCTGTTATCTAGAATGGTCTTTCCTGGTTCCTACCAGTCCTCTCAATTTAAGGTCAGATTTAAACTTCCAATTTCCAACTAGCAATATGAACGAATATAGGAAGGCACTCAGGTAACTAAAGATACGCAGACATACGGTGTCGCTCCCATGACTCGTGTGTCTAGTTATCTTTAGTCCTCCTGAGTCACTCCATATACGTGATCATACTCCCATCCCCAGTCAAGAACTTCACATTCAGCCTATGTATTCTTGATGTTTTAATTCGGGAGGGCATTGTAATATGTCAGCTATAACATTGTGTCGTCATGAAGACCCCGTCTTCATGAAGACACCTTGTTGTAGCTGGCGTATGTCAATGTCCTACGGAATCCTCTCATCGAGAGTACACATCCTGCTCAAGTGATTTGGATATGATCTTAATATTTAAGATCAACTTTCAGCAACCATGTTGATCCTTTATCCTCGTTCCCGTTACAGTTGTACGTAGCTAAGAAAGACTAAATCCGTCCTTTAGCTTGCTATGCATCTTCTCCTTCGTACCGAAGGGCTGCATTTCTCTACTTGGATTTCTTCTTAATCTTTGGATTAAGCAGCCCGTTACCGACGGACGTGATAAGTTTAACCTATTAAACTTAACCAAGATTTTTACAACTGTAACTAAATTCAGAATTTCAGCTTACTAGACGTCATTTAAACGAGGTCTAATTCCCAATAAATGTATTCATTTATTCTCCTTAACATTACATAGTTAAGGTCCATTAGTTATGGATATACTTATCCCATATCCTTTCTTTTTGAATTTAACATACGAGGTAATTAATAGAGTTCAAAGTGAAGTTCGATTACTCCTAAGTTAATTGATATTCCTTAGCTTCCAAGCTAATCCTGAATACCTATCAGTTATGGAATCCTATTCCTCCTAATCCTTTTTAATGTCAATTAAAAATTCATCTTTACCCAAGTATGAACTAATTGCACATTTCAACTTAAAAGTTGCATTAAGGTAAGAATAGATATCAATTCCTTTTTAGCATCCATCCAAGGACAATTAAATAAACCCAAATCAAGAAATAACATTATATTTCCAATTAATCAACAATATCAAACTGATATAGTATTTAAAATATCACACTTGTATTTGTATTCATCATCCATCTCATAATCCGTACATCTGCCAATCCAACTGACTGGACTTTGTTTAAATAAAACATCATTACAACTCATAGATAGAAGAATGTACTTTCTTCTTTTCACAATTCCTCGAAGAGGAATAATAGTAAACAAATACAATTCATCTTCAAACAATCAAAGAAGCATCAGAAAACAGCCATGTCTTCGTTCTAATCAAATTCCATCTGCAAAATTACTTGCACGGGTCAGTTCAATGAACTGAGCATATTAAGCACTTATCATTAAAATGAGGTGCTTCAATTAACTGTCTCAATAAAAGAACCCTGCTTTTATGAAACGACAGTAAGAACATCAATCAAAAATCAAGCATCAAAGAATGGACAACATAACAACTAAACCATCAAATACCATCCCAATCAGCCAAAGAACTGCTGTCCTATTTTCCACATAACCGTTACAAGTTCCAAATTACAATATTTGTAAAGTTTAGGAATACAAGTAGCATACTGCTGATATAACATAACTGTTATCCTTTCCACCCTTTCATTAATAATAAATGCAAAAGGGTAAAACTAACTGAAACGTAAACCAATTACTTTCCTTTCAGCTCATGCATCACATTAGATTCCAAGCAATCAAGCACAGACGAGAAAGCAAACAGCAATGCATATAGTTGCTCATATCTAAGCACTACAAGATTCGTTATTAACGATTACAGATTTTCAACTGAATGAAAGAAGAAAAGATCATTTTTCCAAGTTATTCATCCACATTCCTATCTCTTTCCTCATGACTGTTCTAAAAATGGAATCCAAACGAGACACAATTCAAGATAACAGTTCAGAGTGAAACTTACAAAATCCATTCGAAATTCACTTTCCAGCAGCAAGAGTAATTTCATTCATAATCAGCTTTAAACGAAAACAAGGAAGAATTTATCGTCCTTATCAATACTTCATTTAAATCAAGCTCATATGAATACCCAAAAACAGGTTAGTACAACATCGTATTTATCATAGATCAAATAGTATAAGGATGCATTCTTTGTACTTACGGTACTAGAAGAATCCATATTTCTTTCACTGTATTTTTAACCAAATAACAGTTATACAATCACGAAATCAATTATTCGCATGACTTTCTATTTCCATGAATGCATACAGTTCAAAATACAATTTACACATTGTTGTTACCTACAGCAAGACTAAATCTTAAAGCACAGTAAGGCTCTAATACTATTCCCAGAATTCAACAGCAAGAAGAGAAGAATTCATCCCTTTCACCTTTCAATAAGAAAACAACCATTTTCTTCGAACTCAACAAGAATTGTTCAGGTCGGTTTCATTTCTTTTAAATGACTGTGTAAAATCGAAGACCGCAAGAAACATTTAAATATTCTAATTGTACAGAAAAACACAGCGCTCAGGAAACAATTTAAATGCCACTGTCCTCTATACAGACTGAACTTACAAGTTCAATAAACCATCCAACTACTGATTTTACCAAATCAAAACAGCAGAAAGAAGAAGAATTCCTTACCAATAAATGTTTCTACCCGAATCCATTTTTCTGTTCACAATGATGTACAGAACCCAAAATGTGATTTTCATACAATAATACCCTTATTATTAAAAACCCGCATAGGATATCAGATGCACAACAAAGTACAATCAAAACAGGCCCAACAGCAAGACAATTTCCCAAGCATTTCTTCCTTTGCACAGCAATCCAAAGTAAAGTGCGTTTTCACAACGACAAACTGAGTAGAAGACCAACCGCATCCATAGAACACTATAAAATCAACTTCCCATCTCAGCAAGAAAACAATATAATTCATTTATTGCACAGAAATACAAGTCAAACTCGTTTTCACGACTACAGTCCAAATTAGAGATCAAACCGCCTCAAATAAGACGTAACAAATCAACTTTCCTCCAAGGCAAGAAGAAGTACAATTCATAAATATTCATTCATTGCTCAGAAATGCAAAGCCAATTTTTTTTTTTTTAATCGTGTTCACAGTCCGAATGGTAGACCAAACAACATCACTAAACACAACTAATCATCCTACCTTCTCAGCAAGAAAATAATATAATTCATCATAAGTTCAGAAGAAAAACTATTTCTTTTCCAACTCCCACGAATACCCAAATCGTATTCGTCTATTTCTTTAAGCAAGAAAAAGGGACAGCAATAAAATATTACCATTTCTTCCTTCAAATCGAATTCATATGCCCATACAAAACCCATTTGCCATTTCCATCAAAAACCAAAACAGCAGAAGGAAAAGGATCTATTTCCTTTTTCAAAGATTTCAGTAAGAAACAACTTCAACAACTACTGTTTCTATCATTCCAGTTCCTCAACAAAAGAACGATTGATTCATTAAAGATAACAACTCATACAACATGCACAGTTCCATATCACATATGACGAGTTTTCCTCTTACTGTCAAACAAACCAACACAGCATGGAGGTATTCCATTCCAAGAAAATGCAAAGACAGTTTAAATACAACAACCAGAAACGATTTTACCTATCATTTCCAAAAATGACAGCAAGAATCGAGTAAATCCAAATCGTATCAACACGACAACAATCACATAAACCCAAAACCCAAGAGCAGGGTTGTTTTAATGAGATTCTTAAACAAAGCAAGTATTTTAAAGAGAAGGGCTTAACATTCCTGTAATTTCTTTTCCAAAACTCAAGAAAAAACCGCGTCTACCGAAGGTATTTCCTTCCATGCAACGCACGAGCTTCCCAGAATCACCTTTCCTCTTACAGGCTCAGCAACAGCCTCCAATTTTTCCAAAGAAATAGTAATAAAACCCAATGAAACTGGTTCGACTGAACCAAACAAAAAAACCAAATGCAGAGCAACTTCTCAAAATCCGAATCGACACAATAAACAATCAAATTTCCCTCATACACTTTCCAAGGTGAGCTGGTCGCGAGGACCAAAAAAATTTAATGCATTAAAGGCTCTGCCTTTTCCCATTTTCCCACGCCACTGCCAACTTGGGTTGGCGAACTCCTAATTTCAAATTTTGCATGTAAAACCAAATTTAGCTACATGTCCCACTAGATACCTCCGCCACTTACCTGTCCCCGCCAAACTGGCGCTGTCCACGTAAGGACTCCTCATTAATGCCATTAAACACCCTTCATCCTTATCCTCTTCCCCCAAGGGTCTGCGCGTCCCCTTTAGGTTAGGATTAGTTTAGGATTCATATTAGTGTTCGACCTAGGTCATAGCCTAGTCTTTAGGTTAATAGGACTTAGGTTTATGTTAGTCATTTTAGAATTTAAAAATCCACTTAGGATAGTAGTTTAGGATGTAAGGTAGAACTTAGGATTAGCTTAGGATTTAATTCCTTCTAACCACTAACACTAATCAACCTCCAATCCAGTCTTCCAACTGACATTCATGTCAATGTTGTGCAGGACGTTTCGTCCTTTGCTTCACATGCCAGAGCCACCCGTGTCCAGACATTTCCTGCCTCACGAGATCTTAAGTACAATAGTGCATGGTTTGAGAATCAAACCTTTGTCGTTGGCATTTACGTGCCAGCTGCTCATACCTGCAATCAGGTGCTGCACATTTATATCAACCTCCAGTTCGGTTCAAGAGTAAATCGACAAAACAATCACAAGAAGGCCACAACATACTTTGGATCAATGGAATTGATTCAAGGTGTGTTGTCAATCAGCAAAGAGAGTTTAGTAAGTATACGACAATTTGTCGTCACATCAGTAACATACAAGCAACAATAACTGTTGTCCCATGCAAATAAATTACAGCATGCAAGAATCCAAGTTAGCAACACATTCCTTTAAGATCAAAATATATCTTAACATGTTTTCCTTCATTTCAAAGTAGCTTATAACGATTATGAAAAATAATCACCAAGATAACTTACAAAATCAGGGTGTTACATTCTTCCCTCCTTAAAGAATCATCGTCCCGATGATCAGATTAAACAAATCAAGGAGTTCCTAGGACAAAGTTCAGTTATTGTCCTTCCATTCATAAGTTCATACCAAAAATAGATTCACTCTTAAAAACAGCGTTTTTAAGACAATCATATAATAGACTAATAATTGTCTAAATTTGGTAGAATTATCAGTTTTTTGAATTTCAAATTCGATTAAACAAATGTGGAAAAGTAGATCTCATTTCTTCAAGATTTTCCCAAGTTGCACTTTCTTCACTGAACTGGTCCCACTGGACCTTACATTGGTTCACTTTGCGATTTCTCAAGTACAACTAGCTAGTTCCCAGCACTCGAATGGGCTTAACCACGATTATTCCCGGGTATTAGACTGCAAGGAATTCCAATTCAACACATGTGATAAATCATCACGTATTTCTTAAGCAAAGAAATATGAAAAACATCATGCATTTGAGACAAAGCGGAGGTAATGCTAGACGATAAGCTACGAGGTTGATTATTTCAACAATTTCAAAAGGTCCCACGTATCGTGGCGACAACTTAGCGCCTTGCCAAAAGTTATTGAGCTCTTTTTCCGCTTCACCCGAAGAAAGACCTTCTCTCCAGCTTTATAATTCTTGTCAACTTTGCTTTAAGTTTGCATAACTCTTTTGCCTATTGGCAGCCTCCTTTAGATGTTCCCTAATCATTTTGATTTCTTTGTTCCATTTCCGTAAGGATTTCTGGCCCAATTACCTCTCTGTCCTCAACGCTGTCCCAACTAACAGGGGTTCTACATTTTCTTCCATATAATGCTTCAAAGGGTGCCATTTTTAAAGAGGCATGATAGGTGTTATTGTAAGAAAATTCTACCAAAGTGGAAGGTATTCCTCGCATTTATACTTTGCTGGTCCATGCAATACATCCGTAACATGTCCTCTAAAACCTGATTGACTCTCTCAGTCTGTCCATCCGTCTCCGGATGATATGCAGAACTGAAGTTTAATTTAGTTCCCAAGGCTGCATTAAGCATTTGCCATAACCTTGATGTCATCCTCGAATCTCTATCCGATATGATTAATTCTGGTATTCCATGCAATCAAGATTTCATGTACAAATCTTCTTCTTAAGATCTTGGTGCATCGTCCTTCAAATTACCAGCAATGAAGTGTGCCACTTTGGTCAATTTGTCGACTACAACCAGGATAATGTCATGCTTATTTCTTGACATAGGCAATCCTTGAACGAAATCCATCGTTATCACTTGCCATTTATACTGCGGAATGCTGTGGGGATACAATAATCTAGCGGGATGCATATGTTCCGCCTTAACACGCTGACATTCCAAGCAGTGTGTTACAAATTCCGCCACATCCTTTTTCATTCCCTTCCAGAAGTATTGTTGCTTAAGATCAGCAAGCATTTTCGTAATGCCAGGGTGTCCAGAAAAAGGTGAATTATGAAATTCAGTTAACAATTTCCCTCTTAAGTCATTCGCCAAAGGTATATATACCCTGTTTTCGAACCTCAAAATTCCTTCATTATCAAAACGGAATCCTTTATACCTGACATCCTTTGGATCTGCAGCAAGTGTTGTTTTGACTTGCTGGAAATAAGGATCTGATTCCAAGGCATCTTTCACCTCATCCTTAAACTGAGTTCTTAACGTTATAAGAGTAGAGATATGCTTCCTTCGACTCAGAGCATCTGCTACTCTATTTTCCTTGCCCTTGATGTAGCTTATATCAAAATCATACTGAGACAGAAATTCTAACCATCTTCGTTGCCTTGCATTCAGATTTGGTGAGTAAAAATATACTTCAGCCCCCGGATGGTCTCTGTTTTTAACTCGAAAGGCTTGCCTACAAGGTAATGCCTCCACATTTGAAGTGCATGAACAATGGCAGCGAGCTCTAGATCGTGTGGAGCATAATTCTGTTCATGTAATTTAAGCTTTCTACTTTCATAAGCTATGACATGGTTATTCTGTAACAGAATACCCCCAAGGCCTTCTCCTGAGGTGTCCGTTACAACCATAAAATTTCCATTTGGATCAGGTACAGTCAAGATAGGTGCTGTAGTTAGCTATTCCTTTAAATTTTTAAAGGCAGATTCACACTTGTCCGTCCAGACAAATTTCTTTTCCTTCTTTTGCAGCGAAGTGATTGGGGCAGCAATTTTTGAAAAGTCCTTAACGAACTTTCGATAATATCCAGCCAAGCCCATGAAGCTCCTCACTTCGTGCACGTTCTTAGGCGCAGGCCACTCCGTTATAGCTGTGATCTTTGAAGGGTCAACAGCTATCCCATTCTTGCTTATAACGTGTCCCAAATAATGCACCTCTGCATCATAAAAGGAACATTTGGACAGTTTACCATACAATTTCCTCTTTCTTAAAATTTCCAGCACTATTCTTAGATGTTCCTAGTGCTCTTCGACATTTTTAGAGTATATAAGAATGTCGTCTAAGAATACAAGTACAAACTTGTCTAAGTATTCTTGAAAAATATTGTTCATCAGATTCATGAAGGTGGCAGGTGCATTAGTCAACCCAAAAGGTAACACCGTGAACTCATAATGCCCGTACCTCGTTCTAAAAGTTGTTTTATGAATATCTTCTTCCTTTATTCTCAGCTGATGATACCCAGATCGAAGATCTATTTTTGAATAAACTGATGCTCCTCGCATCTGATCGAACAGATCATCAATCCTAGGAAGTGGGTATCGATTTTTAATAGTTGCTTTGTTCAGCATTCTGTAATCAATACATAGCCTCAAAGTGCCATCCTTTTTCTTTACAAAAATTACCGGCGCTCCCCAAGGTGAGACGCTCGGTCTTATCAGTCCCTTAGTCAAAAGTTCTTGTAACTAAGCCTTTAGCTCTACCAACTCAATGGTAGTCATTCTATAAGGTGCTTTAGATATGGGTTCAGTTCCCGGTTTGATTTCTATTGCAAAGTCAAACTCACGTTTGGGTGGAAGACCTGGAAATTCCTCCTAAACACATCCTTTTCTAGTTGTGATCACAAATACAGAGTTGCTAAACACATCACCAATTCTTCACACACTACCTACTAGAGACATCTACATTCATACACTACATGTGTTATTGTTTCATTTTATACTTAAAACTTTCCATTATCTAGTTATACATGTTTTGATATACTTTTTATTTTCTAACATGCTAACAGTGCTTCTTGTGCAACATTTTCTATACAAGAATATTTTCTTCCATACTTGTTTGTCACTCTTGTTTGTTTTTGTATGTTATTGTTTGTCTTTTTTTGGCCTTTCCATTTTTCATGTGTATAAATTTGTTTATTTTCAGCCATGAAGGCCTTGAGTGTCTTAGGAAACCATGACGGGTGTCCCACATTGAGCGGTCTATGATTATCTTCTTGGGTGTTTGCATTTTTTTAATGTTATAGCTTATACATTATTTGTTTGGCTTATATTTGTTCTCTACATGCATACTTATTTGTATTAACACTTATTTCCTAGCCACTTGTTGATGTGTACCTTGGTATTTACCATACACATTCCCTTCCCCTCATGGGGGCATAGTTTCAACATATGTCATCGGTCCTCTTTTGGAGCCATATTCTCCTATCTGCAAAGTCACATGCACCACCAAAGAGGGTGGCATCCTATAGGATTTAAACATAGTACCAATCTATAGTTCATTCTACAGATTCAATCTACATTCAAGATATACAGTCTTCATCCATGACACATTTCAATTTATAGTGAGTGGGTTTAGACCTATCTACAATCTCTGTAGTCACTTTTGCACCCACTAAGAACAAGGGAACATCATGCACGTTGGCCTATCACCCGGCCGGCAGCCTTTGGGTGCTCACCCAAGGTGCGCGAGAGGGAGTCGATTCTCTCTTTTATGTGAGTCTAGTGAAAGGCATAGTTCATGGTTCTGACGTAGTGATTTAACAGACATGAAGAGCTATAGAGCTCAAGACGAATTCTACACCCCTTTAGTCATAATAGAAACAAAGCGCAAAATAGAAATAATAGAACCAAGAGTTGTAAATCCACTAATATACTTAACCATTCAAGTGAGGTCTAGGATTATACAAGATCAAAAGCAGAGTAAAAACATACAGATAATACAGAAGGAGATCTTAATGTAAACATGATGGTAACCTTATCATATTTATTCAGAGTCTTGCTACAAAGTATCACATAGGGGTAGACCATAGTCATGCACCATCTCTAGATTCATACATTTATTCCCACAAAACAAAAATTTCATTCCCCATTTTCCTGTTACATCCTTACTAGAATTTTGCACACATTTTTATCCCATAGTTCTTGCAGAAATTCTGCAGAGCTCCACTACCTCACTTTTGTCTCTCTCTTTGCCAACGCGACATGTATAAATAGGCCTCTGAGCTCTAACAAACTCCTCTGCAGCCTCATATCTAGCCCCAGTGTCAAGGTATGGGTCACCCCAAGCGCATGCCTCTCTATGTCATGATTAAATTTTTGGATCTTTCTATCGCAAGAGTATATTCCCCAGGACACCCTATCGCATGTTTCTCTCAAGAATTGATAAGGTCATTATCCTTACGATGTGCACGTCCTGTGACACGTACCTTTCAATGTATGTGCGCTTCCCCAAGTAGACCAGCTTCTTTCTCATCTCTCTATGTTCATTGTCAAGGGTGGACAAGTCGAGTTTTAACTTCTTTGACTCCTTATACCTGTTCATTCCTGCCTGGAAAAATTGGGCAGTAAATGAGAAGGGGAGTTTGCACCAAGGACTCCAACTACCGTCCACCAAGATGAATCTGCCAATGCAGAAGTGTTGGTATACCGTGAACTCTGCCTCTCCTTCAATCGTCGTGGGGAGTTACTCAAGGATTTTCCATTCAGCCCCAAATGTGTTCCTAAGGTGTGTGTACCATTTATCCAAGTGTGCCTTGTGTACCCCTGTCATTGACTCACAAGTATACTTCTAGAACCTGTCTGTGGGCGAAGGGTCTTCATCGGGGTACTCCCATACGAACTTATCAGATGCATCTGGCACCCCAATTTCTAAGAACACAATGGTTAATAGAATGTTCCCAAACAATATCTTTCCTTTGTTCTATGTGCTTTGCTTATGATCTCGTCTCATCTGTATGTTGGGAGATATTGTACATGGTGCCTTTCATGACCTTCCTACAGACTTTCAACCAGGGCTTGCTCACCTGGGTCCACCTCTCTTGTCCATTCAGCTTGGAAACAAGGTGCACAGCCATTTTCATCACCGGATCACTAATATCCACGACGTCATAGTACCTTGATCCCTTCTTATAATCTTGGGATGCAATGGTTTCCTTAATTGCCTCCTCATCCTAGAGGTCATCTAAGATCGCATCCCCTTTACAGCTTAGGCTTGTAAAGTGTGAGATTAACTGGGGGTTTATGTGCATTTTACACCCTATAAAATAGAAGAAATCTTTGTGTACGCACGTCATTAACCATTGGTACAGGCACTTGGGCTTCCCAAAGTATGGCAACTCGTAAAGCTGGAGAAGCCCTGCCTTCTCCATTTTCACCTTGACTACGTCATTGTAGATCGACATCCCGTTAGGTGTTCATTTGTTTGTGGGGCACACCATCTCCAGCACCATTTCCTTCACAATTATACTCGACCAGTGATTGTAATCAATTACGGTCATCTGTCTGATGTGGGACTCCCACTCTTGCCCTAGCAAAACCCCATCTGGGTATTGCATCTCTGAGTACCATTCCTCATTAGTATCCAAAGGGATTTCTTCTTCTTTCTTCTTTCCTTTTCCCTTACCCTTTCCCTTCTTAGATTGTACTATAGGCTTATCAATTGGTTTTGTGGCCGTCATTTTACCCTTTGCTTTCATTCCCTGGTTACTTTTGAGTTATTTGAGAGTTTTCCTCATGCGCCTGTGCCTAGAGTACAAACCCTAATTTTTGATTTTCCTCCTTCGATCACGGTGTTCTTTCACAACGTTCCCCACACCCGTGAATCACTTCTGCTCTAGTTTGTAGATCTAGCGGACCGATTACGCGTGAGTTTTTGAGATTTTCCTTCACATGAGTTAGCTCTCGAAACCCTAGCTCTTGAAAGAAAATCGTTCTCCTTATTTTCACAAAGTAAAATAATGAACTACCCATCCTTGTATTTATAGCTTTTCCTACTTTTACACATTAAAGGCTAGGCTACCTACCACCGTACAACAATATTTAATGCAGAATTTTTCAAACAAACCCAACTTCAGCACTTTTCCTTGCGCGCCCAATCCTTGCAAAAAAAAAAATTCACCCACGCCTAATTCTTGCACGAAAACTTTTCCAACCTTCTAGCGCGTGCAAACAATCCATCTTGATAGAAGACTCTTGCACGCGTGTTACCAGCACCAAAGGCACCTCTTCCATCCTCATGATTCTTGCTTTCACCTACCTCGTGTTTTTGTGCTTTCTCCTTTGTACGTGGATTTCCAATGTAACTTTATTTTGTCATCCATCTAGCCTTCCTAATGCATCTTTTCAACAGGGCTAGTTTGAATGGTCTACCAACCCAATCCTCCTACAGAATAACTTCATGCCTCTTTTTATCACCTCACCCCACACTAAATCGATGTGCGGTCCTCTGCGCATTCATAAGTCAAAAAGTAATAAGGTTACCGATGCCCAAGGTGCAAAACAAGACAACAACGTGAAAGGGAAAAGCATAAAAGGAAATGCTAAACTAATTGGCAGAACTGCCTTATTTACAAACACCAAGAAGCATTATTTATAGTAGGGCTTCAGCCTACTCCCATTGAAGTGTCCAGGTAATTTTGTTCCATCTAGCGCTTGTAACTAGCACACACCCGAATCAAGGATGTATGAAATTATATAAGGACCCAACCAATGCACCTTCAATTTTCCAGGATGGCGTAGAAATTTTGAATCATATAGCAATACCATCTGGCCAACCTCAAACTGTTTGTTTTTAATGTGGTGGTCGTGCCATGCCTTTTGCTTAGCTTTTTTAGTTGTTTGGCTCCATTTTTCTAGTGAGTGCCTTTCATCCAACTTTATCAATTCATCAATTCTTTCTTTCAGTGCTTGTTCATCATCCAACCCTCCTGCGCGCACTATACACAGACGGTAACATGAATTCAACCATAAAAATAGCCTCCGTGCCGAACACCAGTTGAAATGGTGTGGCCTTGTTCAACCTTTTATACGTTGTTTTGTATGCCCAAAGGACTACTGACACCTTGTCATCCCAATCCTGCCTACCCATGTCACATATCTTAGTCAATGTGTGAGTAAGGATTTTGTTGAATGCCTCTACAGTCCCATTTGCCTGAGGGTGATAAGGGGTAGTCTTGTGATGGGCTACCATGAATTCTACCAATAAAATCATGATTGTTTCATTTAAGAAGTGAGTTCCCTTATCACTTGTTAAACTTAATGGACATCCATACCTACTGATAATGTTCTCCCAAAAAAATCTAGCAGTCGTGGCTGCGGTGCAATCCTTAGTGGGCGCGGCCTCTGCCCACCTTGTCAGATAATCAGTACAGGTAATGATATACCACGAGTTAGTCCTTCATGTAGCTGGTGAGATTGGTCCGACAAAATCTATTGCCCACTTTTCAAAAGGTTCCGCGCTGGTGATGGGGCGCAAGGGCATCTCATCCCTTTTTCTAGGTTTTTCGAGGTGCTGGCAATGGTCACAGGCCTTGCAAAACTCAATACAATCCTAGTGAATTGTCTCCCACCATAGTCCAGTGACTAGGATCTTGCACATGGTTGCATTCCCTACATAGTGTCCTCCAGCAATCCCACCATGGGCTTCTTCTATTATAGCTACACGTTCATGTTCTAATACGCACCGGTGTAAAACCTCATCACCCATCTTATACAAATCCCCATTGATCAATATGAAGGGTGTGGCGCTTATGGCTAACCTTTTCCTTTCTAAAACATTCATCCCTTTGGGTGCCACACCTTCTTTGAGAAAAATAGCAATGTCTTCAAGTTACGAGGGCACGCCTGCAACCTAAATAGTTGTGCATCGGCATGGATTCCTCGATACTTTGCACGTCCTCTCCTGAATCAATCCTTGATAAATGATCTGGCCCACAATTGTTCTTTCCCAGTTTTACCACCACTTTGAATTCAAATTCTGAAATAAAAGTACCCAACAAAGCATATGCACCCTTGCAACACTGCTTTGTCTACTAGATACTTCAAGGCCATATGGTCAATGTAGAATATGAAGGGAGTTGTCAGTAGATATTATCTAAATTCGTGGAGCACATAGATCATTGATAATGCCTCACGCTCGGTCGTTGTATAATTATGTTCTGCTGGTGTCAACTTTCTACTTGCAAAACACAAGGGATGATCAATAATCCCTCTCCTAGTTGAAAGCAAGAATGCCTCCCATTGTTGTACTACAGGCATCCATATGGACATGGAAAGGTTTATCCCAGGATGGGAATCATAGAATCGGTGCGGTAATAAGCATTTCTTTCAGAGTGTCAAATGCCCTCTGCTGCGCCTCTCCCCACTGAAAGGCACTCTTGTGTCTGAGCAATATTTCCAAAGGTGCGGCAATCTTGGCGTATCCCTTAATGAACTTTCTATAGTACCCAGTGTGTCCAAGAAATCCACGCATTGCGCTTTGGCTGGTAGGCTCCCCTAACCCTACAATAACTACAACTTTCACAGGATCCACTAGTAAGCCCTCTTTGCATATGATATGTCCCAACAATGTTCCAAAAGGAGTTGCAAAGATACATTTCTTGATGTTGAGGGAGATCCTCAACTGCCGACATCTTTCAAACATCAACCTCAAGTTATCACAATGGTCCCTTACCAATCCATACACTGTCCAATCATCCAAATATACCTGAAGGAACTTGTGGATGAAGTCCTTAAATGCTTGTACCACTATGCGTGAAAATACAACGGGTGCATTCTTCAGCCCAAAGGGCATGACCGTGTATGTAAAGCTTCCCCACTTAGTGGTGAAAGTTGTCTTTTCTTGGTCTTCCTTGGCAATCCTTACTTGGTGATATCCCAAGAATCCATCCGTAAAGGAATAGACCTCGCGCCCAGCAACTCCTTCCAAAATCTCTTCAGTAAAGGGGGTGGGAAAAGGATCTATGATACAAACGAATTTAATTCCTGTAATCCACACATATCCTAATCCACCCATCCTTCTTTATGTTGATCACCATTGGACTTATCCACTCTGATTCCTCCATAGCTTCAATGATACTAGATGCTATCATCTTGTCTAGCTCTTCTTTAACCCTCATGCACATGTTGGGATTCATCCTGTAAGGCCTCTTCTGACCACTGGGCACACACCATCTTTCAACTTTATCCTCATTTCCCCCAATAAATGGTGGATGCCTTTCAACTCATGGTATCCACGGGGAATAAATCCTCAAATTCACGCAAGAGATCAATGATCTTTGATACTTCCTTGTCTGACCAGTAGTCCCTAATGATAGCTTCCTTGGGCTCCTCTTCCGAGGCGGATGTTAACTTTCTTGGTTTTGAGTGGTTCATGATACGCACATGCACATACATCCGCACTGTCAACTACTTTGCGCACCCCAACCGAATGGTTGACATTCAAGATTTCCATCTCCTCTCCATCAACAACATATACCATCTTTCCTTTCTCCTTTTTAGCACACGCGTACTCAAATTGTATGTCTTCTGGTTCCTCCTCTTCGAACCATGCTTCTAAGCTAGGTCCACCGAGTAAGTTTACTAACCTATCTTCCGCCATGGCGCAATCCCCCAGAGTGAGGTGCTTGATAGTCTACAACACCTCATCAACTAGTTACTTGGTACTTCGGTACTCGAATGTGTGAACCAAGTCAGCCACTAATTCCTGCCAACTTCTGTTTGGTGGCATGTTTCAGAATGGATATACCAAGTGCGCACACAACCTTGTAGTGTCGAATATAGCTTGTGCACCCAAAGGGAGGGTGGTAAAGCTTCCGTGCCTTCTCCCCAGACCCTCTCACATGCCTGGATGTGGGAAGAGGTGGGTCCATTGCCATTGTAATCCTTGATAGTGGTGGGTATGTTACTTTTTAAGAATCAGATAGTGAGCGTAATTCAAAATTTGTGCCATTCCAACAAGTTCTCACTATGCGCAGCCCACCACCTTGCTATTGTGCCTATCAAAACATAACCTAGCATACTTCATCACTCATCCTCCCTCCAATGAGCTTCCATCTCTCTCAAAAATACCTCAGGGTATGCATCCCCAAAATACTTGGTTATTACCTTCCCTCCTAGGCACTGAATTGTATGCGTCATTGTTACCTTGGTTACGGATCCTTTCATATGTCACCCAATCAATTCATAAGTCCCATGTGCCCAATTATCGCATGCTATACTGGTAGTATCACTGATAGATTAAGCATCATCAAACTAGATGACTCCTTCTGTAGGGTGGATGGTCTCTGGATCTCTTATGGAGTGCACATATATTATGTCCAGGACTTCCTCCCCAAGGGGTTCAGTATAGGGGGTGGGATTTCCATCAACAAATGGTATAACTACTTGCTCTTCCTTGTTTTCAAAGCTTATGTACCACTTGTTAAATCGAAGATCTACATTATTCTTATAACACCACGGGTGCCAAAGTAGAGTGGGAAATTATCTCGCTTTCGACAAGTACCAAGACTTCAAATCCCCAGTGGACCTAGTCCCCTGAATGGTAATGGTCACATCCTTAAAGACATCTATGGGCATTGCCTTTGCTTTATTTGCCATATACAACACATTTGAAGATGGTTGTAATATAGGTCTTCCCATTTGATGTCGGAATCCGTAGTGAGAACATTAACCTCCGCACCTGTGTCAATGAGGATTTTGCTAAGAAACCATCCATCCACTACGTTCGGGTAATCTCTTTGTCATAATCAAGGCTGTGAGGTGGGAGGTTTGCATGTAGGATCTACCTTTCGTGTTCTTCCCTGACGCATGGCACCTTTTCTCTCAACCATGCCCCTAGCAGGGGAATAATATTCTCCTACCTCAGTAGTTTACACACCTCCTTAACCTCATCCAAGTCATCCCTTAGTGCTTCTATGGTTCTCCTTTGCTCATCCTTTCTAGTCTACTCTTTTAAGCATTGGATCTCCCCTTGTAAACTTTGAATTACATCCATGGTTTCCTAGTAGACTTCTTTCTGGTGAGCCGGGTTTGGATACTTCCCATGTACTACTTCTTCTGTCAAAACCATAGGTCTCTTCCTAGGTGCTTCCCTTGCGCGCACGGATTCCACCCTTATTGTTATCATAACAAGCTCTAGTTTTAATTCACGTATTACTTGTAGAAACCATTGTGCATCAGCCTTCTTAATACTCACCATGGCAGTGCCCTTATCCTTCCAGTACTACTGACTTATATGTTCATATAACTCTGGGCACTCTTCGTAATTATGTTTTTTTCCACACCAAGAGCATTGTAGAAGATCTGGACATTTGCGCGTATAATGGTTTGTGGCTCCACAATTAAAACACGTCCCATGCAGGAACTCACTTCTTCCTCCACAGTTACCACGACCATGAAATCCTCTGCAAAACCCTCTTCCACATGCATCTCCATCTCTACGCTCCTCATACCAACGTTCATCCCTTTGGAACTATTGGCAATGCCAGTCTGGCGCACACCAAGATCAATTACCTCATGAATCTGTTCAATCAATCTACAATCCTTGGTGTCATGTGTGGTTGAGGTACATATTTTACAATAATAAGATACATTTTTATGGATCGCGCTACAACAAGGGGCACCTACTTACATCATGGTCCTTGTGACATATTTCACAGTTTACTGCTACGGTGCGTACCACCTTTCGAGTACATATCCCACCATTATCCTTCATGTTCCCTTCTACGTTACAATCCATGCACCACATCCCTCCATGAATCTCTGAACTGTGTTGGTAGATAATTTCTCCAATTGCTTAGCCATGGCAGCAATCTGAGCCTCCAAAATGGGCTAACACTAGTGTCAACACTACCAACTACCTCAGCATGTATAAAGCAGCTTCCAATGCTTCGCACGGGTCCGTGAATGTTTTATGAGATAAAGCCCTCCTAAAGGGTGTGATCAACCCTCCGACAAACCACTGAGCATGTTGTGAAGGGTGGATATCATAAGACAATTTAGACAATAGAGTTTTAAAACACGCATCATATTCCGCACACATTCTTTGTCATTCCTTGTTGGATTTCATTGAGAGAGCTAATGCTCTTTTGTTCAAACTCAGGTATGTGGAATTCTACCAAGAATTCATTTCTTAGTGTGGTATAATCCACAACAATCTGATGAGGGTCATAATTTCTATACCAACTATGCACGCATCCTTCCAAGGTTAGTAATAAATTGACTGGAATTTCGATCTTGGGTTGTGATTCCCTTCGCGCACCATAGTAGATCACACTTATGCACATGCTCCACCGCATCTTATATCCCACTTTATAATCTGGTAAGTGTAGATAAATCTCAAAAAAGACTTGAGGAGGTGGCTGAGGCCCCTGCCCTCTCGATCCAGTCCCTTGGTTTCCTCTAGTGTTTCCTCCTCCACCGGATCCACTAGATCCTGAGCCACCAGCTCCACCACTTCCACCTCCATATCCTTCTGTGTTAGTTACAGGGCATGTGTTTGTCGTGCCGAATGCTCCCATCATCCCACCAATTACACACCGACAACTGTGAACTAGTACCACTCCCAGTCGTAGTTCCTCCACCACTTCCTAATGCGCTTCCAAAACTAGCTATATATGTGCCTTGTCCAAACATTCCACCAAATACTGGAATAGTGTGTGAAGCCATAGAAGTCCCAAATGAGAAATTGTATGTTCTAGGCACCGATCGGTTACTTCCACCGATATCAAATGGATCAACTGTACTTTTCCCTCATTCGAACAAACCAAGCACCAAGGTTTGGTCACTAGGTGGGGTTAGATGCATGCCAACGACTCTTCTCTCTCTATGTGATGGACTCTCATCAGAAGCCGCAAGGTTTTCTCTCCCGTGCTTACCAAGATGGGGTACCACAAACTGTTCAGGTTCCACATCCTCCGCATGAACCTCAACTCCTTTCCACCATGTCTGGCTCCATAACCCACTTGTAATCCCATGTTTTCTATCGATATCCTTTTCATGTGCTTCGTTATACTTGAGCCGTCTCTCCTCCCTTTCCTGTTCAATTGTCAGATCAGCCATCCTTCCCCAACCTAGTTTCCTTTCCTAAGACTCGGGGTGGTTTAGGCCGGCCAATAGGAAATGCCTCTAAGCCCATGGTTACCATCAAGATTTTGATCACAAGGGGAATAGAACACGAAATTATCCCCTGGCTCTTACAAGAACTCAAACTCATTAACTTCTCGGATAGGAATACGTGGAAATGGCGTATTCCAGAGTGTAGCTAGTCAATACTCTCTTCCACCAATGATCTACGTTAGATTAGCATCTTGCAGTTCTTATATGTTTCTTGGGTCCAAGGGTGTGATTTATAATTCCACCCCGATCTAGATGTATAAGCCGAGAGCCATTCGAATAGCTCTACTGGGAAACAGCAGAAGAAGGTTTCGTATAACTTGTGATAAAGAGTGTCTTCCACCCATCTTCGCATATCAAACCCAGATCTAGTACTAAATATCTGAGTGAATTCATCCTTCGTGCTCTTAAACCAATCTTCAACACCTTCAAGTGTTAAGCGCTCCGCCATCACTTTTTGCAGAGATCATGATATATGCCATGTTCCACTACAACTTCAAAAAGAGGTCCCAGTAATGAGAACCAAGATGTAGTCACTTTTACACCCACTAAGAACAAGGGAACCTCATGTGCACCAGCCTATCACCCAGCGGGTGTTGGGCACTCACCCGAGGCGTGCGAGAGGGAGCCGAGTCTCTCTTTTATGTGAGTCTAGTGGAAGGCATAGTTCATGATTCTGACTTAGTGATTTAATAGACATGAAGAGCTATAGAGCTTAGGACGGCTTCTACACCCCTTCAGTCATAATAGAAACAAAGTGCACAATAGAAATAATAGAACCAAGAGTTGTAAATCCACTAATATACTTAACCATTCAAGTGAGGTCCAGGATTATACAAGATCAAAAGTAGAGTAAAAACATGCAGATAATACAAAAGGAGATCTTAATGTAAACATGATGGTAACCTTATCATATTTATTCAGAGTCTTGCTACAAAGTATCACAGAGGGGTAGACCATAGTCATGCGCCATCTCTGGATTCATACATGTATTCCCACAAAACAAAAATTTCATTCCCCATTTTCCCCATTACATCCTTACTGGAATTTTGTACCCATTTTCATCCCATAGTTCTCGCAGTAATTCTACAGAGCTCCACTACCTCACTTCTGTCTCTCTTCTTTGCCAAGGGCGCATGTATAAATAGGCCTCTAAGCTCTAACAAACTCCTCTACAGCCTCAAATCTGGCCCCAAGTGTCAAGGTATGGGTCACCCCAGCGCATGCCTCTCCATGTCATGATTAACTTTTTGGATCTTTCTATCGCAAGGTATATTCCCTCTAGGGCACCTCTGCCAGAAGTGAACCTTATCCAAACGGAACACGTTCTTCATGTGTCCTACCCAAAAGGCCAAAAATGGCTAAGTCCCGAATTGTTCTTCACGCGGCGCACGCGCCATGGGTTCTCCAAGAAGCCTTTTGAATATTGCCCTACGTGCCTTAACTTGCATGCTTCCTCCGGCCATGTGTGCCTACATGCCCTTAATATTTGGAAGCTATAATAGGGCCCAACAATCTCTAATAGATCAGTATATTTTACGGACAAAGTTGTGCTTAGCATTCTTGGGAGCATTATAAGTTTGAGAATACAAGTGACTTTCCTCCCTACACTACTTCGACCAATGGCATCGGATCTCAAAAAAACCAAGCAAGACAAAGATCTCTTCACCAATCTTAGGAAAGCAATTACAGGTTGGAGAATAACACAGCTTTCTACCTACACTTCTTTGGCTATAGTGGGGTGAGATCACCCAAAAAACTTACACTTCAAAAGTTAGAGGATATCCTTTCTACACCATTTTTATCTTCATGAAACAGTGCACATGTTCCTTTTTCATTTTCATTTTCATACTATTTTTACATGTCTTCTACATATACACGTGTTTTTATACACATACATGTGTATTTGACTACTTGATCATATTCCCTTTTGTAGGTCTGTTTATATGGGGAGAAAGTAATCAACCACAACACACACATGGTGAGTAAATCACACACGCGGTACTAACCATACATGTACACTACACACATTGAAATATACACACTCGCTTCCACCCTAAGTTCAATCTTATCACTTTTTACACTTTTGCATCTTTAGTCTCCATGCTCCATATTTTTTCACTCCACACTTTGTCTAGTCCTTCGGCATGTTCTACATCACTCTACATGGATTATTAGGTACACATATCTATCTACTTTGAGTTACCAAGATTTCCTCTAACCAACATAAAGTTGGGGAAAATTTAGTCACCAAATCACATACTTTGAGTCAATATTTAGTCTCGCTTTCATGCTACTATTCATATCATTCTTGAGTGAAAAGAGTAATAATTAAACCATGTTTTGGCCTATTTACTTTACAATTTACCGTTACTTTTGGTCTTTCACCCGCACCTACCCAGTCTATATTGTCATTCTACGTTATTCCTATTTCTAATCGGGGTTCCTATCCGGGGTTCCTACCAGATCAAGCACCCAGTGCCCTAATCCTCTTCATACTTTACTCTTACCTTTTAGGAACTTTCTAGTTGTTTGAGCTTTCTATATTTTTGGTGGTCAGCCTTTTCGGGTGGTTAATTACGAAATTAGAATAAGATAACCATATAAATATAAAGTTATGTGACCATAATGAGGGACCAAGCACTAAGCATCTACTATCACCATCTAGAGTTACATCCATCAAAGGCACCTAAAGCTACATTTACATCCATCTAGCTCCATCATAAGGCACACAAGGTTGGTTCATCTACATCACACTTCATAGGAGGGGAGTCTATTGTTTCCATACACACATTTACTACATTCTACATTTAGTTATTTGCTCACTACTTCACAAAGTGTGACTAGCACAAGAGCAACCTAGGGCACGATTTGCACACACACACACACACACCCTAGAACTACATTGGGTTTGAGATGTAGTGTAGTACTTAGTTAGTAATTCCACTATTGTGGCCACTGAGGACATTCTAACCCCTTCATATGCATATTTATTTTTTAGGTTTTTAATGTTTTGCTTGGGTTGTTTTAGGTGCTTTCTACATCTCTCGATTTACATTGACATCCAATGTAGCTCATCGACATCCACGTGACATGTAGCGAAGGCAAAGCAGGTCATTTAGTGACACCTCAGAGGAGAGTTTTAGGCTATTTTTGCATATCGGCGCCTAGATATCGCAGACCGTGGCACCCACAAAGTGCCCCTATACCTTCTAGGTGCCCCAAATCAGCTTAGATAACTTACTTAGGTACTTTCCCGTGCTTTTGTGTAGTTGTTTCCTCCTCCTGTCTACCTGGTTCACACCGTGACACAATCTCGCGTCTTTATTGAATCAACTAAGGACTTTTTAACCCTCTCTTACACATTAGGGTTTCACATTTCTATTTACTTAGTTTTTTGGGTCATTAGATTTATTTATGTAGTTATTATTTACTCTTTGCACAACATTAGATTAAACTAAATTAGATCCCCATTTTCCATTTTATTTTAATCACGGCCTAGAAATATACCCAAGTGTGTTATTTAGAGTCTATATTTTCCCCACTTTATGTTGTTGAGTGAATACTGATAACATAAATTATTTAAGAGATGCATACCTAATAACCATGTAGAATGTGATGGTGAAAGCATCGGAGTGATGAAAATGAAGTGTGAAAGATAAGAAAAAGGAAGTGACCCTAGGGATGAAAGCGCATGTGTTATGTTGCATTGTATCTATTGTAATTGTCATTTGATGTGTTTGATGATGTGACTGTTGCTTCTCATAAGGATGGACCTATAAACAGAAGAGCAAAAGAGTAGTCAAAGTTGTGTATATGTGAAAAAATTGATCCAAGTATGTAAAAATTATGTAAAAATATGAAAAAAAAAAAAATTAAATGAACATGTGCACTTGATCTTTAATGAGTAAAAAGGATAGAAAATAATTTGAAGAAGAACGAGTTTTTGGGTGATATCATGCCAAGAGTGAGTTTTTGGGTGATCTCATGCAAATTGAGAGTTTTTCGATGATCTCACAAAGACAACATAAGAAGTGTTGGGGAGAAAGGTCTGTTATTATTCTCCATCCCTGACTACTTCCCAAATTTATACAACACTGCAGATGGTGTGATCCTAATTTGTTCTAGTTTGATCATTTTTGATCATGTTCAATCCAAGTATTAAATGAAGGTATAATGCATTCTAATTGCTAGAGGAATGTCCATCTACTGTGAAAACTACTCTCTGTAACTCACTGGGAACCATGTTGATTTGAGAAATATTTTGTAACTACCCACCGGCCATAGGCAACCAGTGAAAGGGTCAAGGGTGATCATGTGCTCATATATGTATCTAGGCATTGGCGTTTATGTTGTCCGAGGACCCAAGTCGATTCTAGGCCATTCCCGTGATTTTAGATTGTGTTCTTCATGTACTATAAAGGTCTAAACGGTAGTTGTGTACTTTTATATGGGGTGATTGATTCACCGCATGTGTATATGATAAAGATAATGAAATGCAAGATATTCATCTAATATATTAAGCAAAGTGTAACATGTGAGTATAAGAAAACAAGAATAATTGTAACCAATATATGTAACATGTTGTGGGTGTGAATGGAATGGAATGCAATGTGAATGTGATAGAGAAGTGTTCCCCTAAGAGTATGTGTATGAGATGAGGTTCATTTATAAATTACCCTCGGCAATCAAGAATGAACCATAGAACAAAAGTGCATCATCAGGAAATGGTTTGATAGTGCATGCTAGAAAGATAGATCAATGAAGAATAGAGCATAAAGAGTTTGAATGTGGTGAGTAATGTGAGGTTCATTTCAGATTTAGACCCTCAACAGTTGATTATGAACCATGGAACTAGAGTGCATCATAGGGTAGTGTGATATGTGAGAATGTGATGCCGAGAAAAGATGTGTCGATCATGAAATATGTGTAGTATGTATGATGTGAGGTTCATGGATGTAGTATGCCCTCAATAGTCAAGTGTAAACCTTAGGATGAGAGTGCATCATAGGGTAATGATGATACAAGTGTATCAAGATGTGTAAGATGTGTGAGAAAGACTAGATGTGAATGAGAAAGAATATATGTGAAGCAAAGAGCGTAATAGTAGAAATTTTAGACACCGAGGATGTGATGGTGAGAAGTAAGTGTGATTCCACTAAATTTTATGATGATAAAGATCTATGTGATGACACGAGAGATACCATGCCATTATGGGAGATTTTTGTCTGTTTCATGATAAGAGAGTGAGCCAACACAATGGTAGGTAGAAGCAAAATTAGGACCATGTAATTGTGGCAGAGTTTGGAATGTTTCCTAGCCATTAGTAGAAGAAGCGGTTACTTTGACAAAACTAATCGGGATCGGAAGTGGAGTAGGATGGGGGGAATTGATGAGGCTAGAATATTCCTGTTAAATGTACAATAAATGATCTCATCTTACTCTCCTTTTGATTAAGTTTGACTGAATTTTGTAACTTTTGTTTGATCTAATATGAGTTAGGATGTAATTATCCATCTTTTGTTGATTATGATTCTAACGTTTAAAAGTTCTGTAATTCCTAACCAAGTGTTTTGGAAACTCACTTTTGTAATAAATCCAGGGGATAATTTTAGTGGTGAATATTTGTAATATGGCGAATATTCCATTTTTAAAAAATTTGAAAAGGCAAATTTTCTAGCACGGGTCAATGACCTGTTCGCCTAAAAACTAGAGTTTAATTTTTTAAGGGGTTGGCTTCGCTTACCCTTGAAACTATCCCCTATATAATCCTATATTATTCGCCAGGTAGAACACTATTAGCTCACTCATACCACCTAGGGGCATATGTATTATCAAGTACAGTAAACACGCGATAGGAGGGTGGAGGCTATAGATGCACAAAAAGAGTTTTTGACACATGACAGAGATAGTTGTTGACGCCCGATAGGAGAGTTTGTTAACGCATGACAGGAGTGTAGAGGAAGTAGACACGTGACAGAGTTTTTTTGATGCGCGACATGGAGATTTTTTTTATGTGACTAGATGACGAGGCCGCAGACGTGCGATAGGGATTTAATAACGTGTGTCAACAAGGTGGTTAACGCGCATCAACAAACATCATTGACGTGTTTCAACAACGTTGTTGACGTGGCATCAATGAGGTTTGTTAATGCGCCACAACCACCATGTTGATGCGCGTTAACCACCTTGTTGACGTGGCGTGGTTGTTGATGCACGGCAATGAGGTTTGTTGACACGTGTCAACCACCTTATTGATGTGCATCAACAAATATCTGTCATGTGTGTATAGCCTTCTGTCCCACCACTTAAAAATTAGGTGAAAAATTTTCTGTCAGACCCCCAAAAAAAATTTCTTCCCCGTGAAAACTAGTTCCAAGGATATTCGCCAAGCATTTTCCACCTCCGATTTCTAAGAGGTATCTTAAAATGAACCCTAATAAATGTTTCAATTAGGTGGAAGAATGATGTATGAAGTGGTCAACATGTTTTTGAAGCATTGGAATCAATACAACTTAGTTCCGAGAATGATAGACTTAGTTCTAGAACTCCATTACATAGTCACAAGTTTTGTCACTTAGTTCTAGAACTTCTAGACTTAGTTCCGAACTCTAGTACTTAGTTCCAAATTATCGGAATTAGTTCCGAAACTCCTACAAATAGCTCGGAACTCTCTCGGTTAAACCTAGAATGATTTCCTTTAGTTTGGAACTCTTCTAAAGTTCCAAAACTGATAAGAATCTATTCCAAATGGCCGTGATTTGTCAAATCAATGATCCTATCAATTAGGAGTAGATTAGAAGACTTCTAACTCTCCATACTTGCAAATCTAGGATAATTATCACACATTGTACGTCCATCCATGTTCCAATTCAACATCTATTCTAGGCATGATTCAGTTCCATCGTATCAATGGAATAGTTATGGCCATAAATACACCCTGGAAGAAGTATATACATACAGACCTACAGATAGATATATATAGGAATATAGATATAGATTGATATACACATATCCAACACATTTTTGTAATGCAAAACATTTTATCAATAAAATAGCCATTTCTGTTTTGAGAGAAAATTAAGTTGTTTAATCTTGTTTCAAGGCGGAGCAAGGTCCCACTCCTTCATAAGAACATGGATCCTCATTTTTTTGGTATTTATATTTTTAAAGCAAATAGTTTAGATCTGTTAATTTTGTATCGCTTTCAATTCCTTAAGTTGAAATCTATTGTAGACTTGTCCCTGCAGGTGTTCTAGATTAAGTTCTTATTTCTTTGCAATCATTTTCCAAGCATTCTCAATTGTGTGTTTATTTTTACAATGTTGTTTACTTCCAAGGTTTCTCGCAAGCATGTTTATTTCCAAGGCAATTCATTTCTACAAGGTGTGTTTACTTCCAAGGAAAAGTGTGTTTATTTCCAGCAATTCATTTTTATAAAGTGTGTTTACTTCCAATATATTTTCATAGTTTGATTCCAATAAGGTTTTTAACTAAGAAGTCCTTAAGACATTGAAAATATCCCCAAAAAATATAAAATACCTACAATCAATTACTAGATCACTAAGATTCTTCTTGTTGCATATAGCTTTAGACACACCCTTAGTTTGAATATGACATCAACAGAGAGTTGATTAAATGAAGGGAATAATGACACCCATCATTTTTGGTGTCATTTTCGGGGAACACTAGTTATAATTTTCTAATTAGGTGTCAACAAGAGCAACAATCATACATCTAGTAGTTGAAGAAATCTTCCCTAAGCTATCACAAAATTTATGAGTAGACCAAGAGACTCCAAGGGTAGATTTCTCCCAAAAATATCTGAACAAGAATTACCATCATCCTCTAGTCTAAATAAGGAAGTTGACCAAGAATTGGAGGCACCATTATCCCCTATAAGACAAGAAGCAGAGTTGCCACCTTTGGAATTCTTTGATCGATCACTACAAATGGAAGGAATTAAACTTTTAGGAGAAGGATTATTTCTCAAGATCCATTTAGGGTAAGTTTTAATTCTCAATTGATTATTCAACCTCCTACTTCTGATTTTTCACCTTCCCCAAGGCATATCACCTACCACATTGATTGGGAAAGAAGTTTAGAGAATACTTCAAAATGGCACAAGAAGTCGAAAGAGAACCCGATATGACCTTTACTTATCCAATTCAATTGGATGATGATGATACACCAATGAAAAATATTTCACCTACACATTTTCCCACATTTAAAGGGATGTCATCTGAAGACCCTGACAAATTTTTTGTTTCATTTTAAGGTATTATATCAAACCTATGACTATAAAATAGATAATCAGAAACTCAAGTTGTTTCCATCCACTCTAAAGGATGCAACAATGAGGTGGTTCATGGGATTAGCATCCAACTCTATTACCACTTGGGCACAAATGGAAACTACCTTCCTAGACAAATATCAAGATTATCAGTAGAGGGAGAAATAGGAAGGAAGAGTTTTTCAAAATCAAGCAGGAGGAGGATGAGAATATAGAAGATTATTTGGATAGATTCCTCTTTATGAGTAAAATATGTGGATTTTACTTCAAGAAGAGTTGAGTAAAACAATTTTTCTTAAAGGTTTGGAAGATGAATCTAGGGAAGCTCTTAACTTGATAGGAGGTGGAAACATTGATCAATTAAGGATGAATGAAATTAAAGACATTTTAGAAGTTATTCCAAACAAGGGGTGGACCTAGGAAGGGAAAATTAGTGAAAAGTTTGAATCCATATATGAACAAACTAATGGATGAGTTAGCAAACTTTAAAACAGACATTTTAGTTCAATTAACCTCTACTATGGATGGATTACAAGCTAAAGAAAATGCCAAAACTGAACCATTAGCCATGTATTGTCCTAGATGTAGGAAGAAGCATGCAATAAGGGAATGTCCTTTGGATAAAATAGAAGTATGTCTTATCTAGTGAATCTAAAGAACATGATATTCACACTTGTTCTCTTCTTCCACTCCTAAAGAATCAGCTCAAACAAACCAAGTACATCATCCATAATAAAGAATTAAATTTTGTCCAGAGACAACCTACCCAAGGATAGTTCATGCCAAGATCATCTCCTAATCCTTGGATGATGCCATGGGCTGCTCAAATAGTACCACAAAGTTGGGGACAACCACCTATGCCCCTCAGCCAACTTGGAATCCCCAGGATTGGGCAGGTCAATCTTGGTATGCTCAAGGACATCAACAACCATGGACCAGTCAAAATAACCAATATTCTTGGTCACAACCTAGATGGGGCCCTAGTAATTATGCTCAAGGGAAAACATATCCTAATCAGAATCAACAAGCCATAATGGGCACCCCAACACAAAATTCACAAGCTGAAAATATAGTCCAAATGCAAATGCCAACACAACCAAAAAAACCCAAGAAACAAACAAACAACTCCTGTCTACATGAAACAAAACCAGAAAAATCAATTGATCTAAATGCCATGGATTGTAAGGATATACAAACTAGATCTGAAAAATAGTTAGCAGTCCACCTATTATCATCACTAAAATGACAAAAGAAACTGAAACCCCTAGTCTGGTTTCCCCCAAGAAAGATGAAAAAGAAAGAGATAAGGAACCAGAAAGAAACTCTACTGAAACTCCATTTCCAGAGAGATTTAAAGAAGCTATAGAAATCAAGGAATCTGAATTGGTGCAGGAACTAAGGAGACTGAATATTGAAATACCACTATTACAAGCAATTAAGGACATTCCAGAATTGAACAAATTAATCAAAATGCTATGTTTGAAAAATCCTGAAGAAAGAAGCAGTACCCCAAGACTATTAAGGTAGATGGGAAACTTGCTTGATTTATTAGTAGGAAAGCTCCTACTTCCCAAATATGGAGATCCTGAAGCCTTGTTATTTCTGTCTCTATAGGGAATAAAGATATACATAATGTTTTGGTTGATTTGGGAGTAGCTATAAATGTAATGACAGTGGACACTCTGAAAACATTACCATTAATAGGAATACAACCTACTAACACCATATTACAGATGGTAGATCAGTTTGTAGAAAACCAAAGGAGTTATTGAAGATGTGGTAGTTATGGTGGAGTCATGGGAATATCCAGTTGACTTCCTTATATTACATCCAAAAGGTAAAACACTTGGTTATCCCATTATTTTGGGCAGACCATGGTTAGCTACGGTTCCTACTTTAATTGATTACAGATCAGGTGATATGACTATTTCAAATGGTAATAATTCTAAGAAAATTTCATTATATCCCTCTGCATGACCTTTTAGTAATAATCAAGAGCAATTATGGGTTGATAATCTTGATATTAATGAGAAAAAATTGTCTTCATTGGCCATGATCACATTGCAGGATCACGTATGAGAGATAGAAGATATGATTAACCCACCATTGAATGTACACCAATTGTCCTTGGAGTAGTTAGGAATAGTTCTAAAACCTACAAATTAGTTTTGGAACCTACAAATTTGTTCTAACCATCACAATTAGTTCCAAAACCATCACAATTAGTTCCTAACCATCACAATTAGTTCGGAACCACACCAATAGTAATTCCCTACAAATGAAGATAATTTCACTCTAGAGGAACGAGATTTCTCTTGGGGAGAGGAAGAATCTATAGCTTCAGCTTCACATATATCAGAGATGATGAAGAATTTCTGAAAGTAGCAAAGTGATGAAGAGTTTGACCTACAACAAGATAAGTATCATAATTCTTCTTATTGTCCTTTGTCCAACATTTTGTCTCAAGGAAATTTTGGAGATGTTGCTACATATCATATGTTGTTTCCACATGCATGTCCACTAAATACTTTAATGGAACCCTTTCAACAAATCAGTTCATCATACACTAGAACCAAACATGTTGAGATTCAACCGGTAAAATTTTGAATATTAATAGTTGGTTGAAGAATGATGAAGAAGCTAAATTGTTTGATGTTCTAAAAGATCATACTAAAGCTTTTTCTTGGGATTACAAAGATATGAAAGGAATCCACCCAAGTATTTGCACTCATCACATCTATACTGAAAACATTAAACCAGTTAGGCAACCTCAGAGAAGGATTAATCCAACCTTAAGGGATATAGTCAAACAAGAAATTGAAAAACTATTACAAGTAGGTTTTATCTACCCTATCTCAGATAGCCAGTGGGTGTCTCCTCTTGTAATTGTCCCTAAAAAGAATGGAAAATGGAGAATTTTTGTTGACTATAGGAAATTGAACAAAGCCACACTGAGAGATTATTTTCCCTTACCATTCATAGATCAAGTCTTAGACAACCTTTCAGGTAAACAATACTTTTCCTTCTTGATGGCTTTAGTGGATACAATCAAATCAGAGTTGCTTGCTAAGGATCAGATAAAACTACATTTACATGTCCATGGGGTACCTTTTCCTACAAGGTATTACCATTTGGATTATGTAATGCTCCAACAACCTTCCAAAGAGTTGTATTAGCAATTTTTGCAGACCTAACAAATGACTATGTAGAGGTATACATGGATGACTTTACTGCATGGAGATACATTTGATGATGCTTTGAGAAATTTAGACAGAGTATTAACGAGATGTGAGCAACACAATCTATCTCTTAGCTATGAAAAATTTTTAATGATGGTGATGAAGGGATTGTATTAGGACACCATATTTCAAAAAGAGGAATTTAGGTTGATCAAAACAAAATCAAAATTATTTCATACTTACTTGTTCCTCAAACCCCCACAGATATCAAGTCATTTTTAGGACATGTTGGGTACTATAGATGCTTTATCAAGGATTTTAGTAAAATTGATTCCCCCATGTTCAATTTTCTTACCAAGGACTGTGAATTTATTTGGGATAAAAGGTGTCAACATGATTTTGAAGAAATCAAAGAAATATTAGTCACTTCCCCAATATTGAGAGGACCTAATTGGGAGAAACATTTTCATATCCAAATAGATGCCTCAAATAATTCCATTGGTGTAATTTTGGGACAAAAATATGAAGAAGGGAAAATGTATGCTATCTATTACCTTAGCAAAAATCTTACTCCCACTAAAAGAAATTACACCACCACTGAAAAGAATTTCTTGTTGTGATCTATGTAATTAATAAGTTTAGACATTACATTACAGGGTACAAAATATTTGTACATACAGATCACTCAACAATTAAATATTTAATGAACAAACCAGTGGTTGGAGGTAGAATAATTAGATGGTTATTGCTTTTACAATAATTTGATATTACCATTATGGACAATCTAGGTAAATCTAATGTGGTAGTGATTTCTTGTCAAGACTAACCACTACATGGGAGAAAGATCCAGTCAAGGACAACTTTCCAGATGAACAATTATTTGTTATTTCAGCTGATACACCATGGTTTTCTGATATGGAAAATTATCTTGCAACAAGGAAGTTTCCTCCTTTCACCAAGAAACAAATAAAGAAGTTAATCAAAACCAATGCACAATTCAAATGGTTAAATGGAATGTTATTTAAATGTGGTCCTGATTTGGTTTTACGCAGGTGTGTAAGAGAAGATGAAATCTTTGACATCCTCCGGGCATGTCATGATGAACCAAGTGGAGGACACTATTCAGTGAAAAGAATAGCTCACAAGATACTTGCACTGTTATTATTGGCCATCTTTGTACAAAGATGTGAAGAAATATATTAGGCGGTGTGATCCTTGTCAAAGGATGGGATAACCAACCTTTACCAATGAAATTCCTCTGCAACCTCAAGTAGTGATTGAACCATTTGAGAGATGGGGGTTGGATTTTGTTGGTCCCTTTAGTCCTTCTTCACAAGGGAAGGAACATATTATTGTGTGTACTAATTATGTGACAAAGTGGGTAGAAGTGCAGCTTTAACAAATGCCACTAAAGAAGTAGTTGTTGATTTCCTTTGGCACATAATTATGGTAAAGTTTGGAGCACCAAGGAGCATAGTTTCATACCAAGGACCAAAATTTATGTCTAATATGATCCAAGATTTCACAATGTATTATCAGATCAATCATAGGAATTCATCTCCCTATCACCCACAATCAAATGGACAAGCTGAAGTAACGAACAGAGAATTGGAAAACATCCTTACCAAAAATAGTTGAAGTAGGAAGAAGAGATTGGGTAAAGAGACTACCTAAAGTCAGTTTGGGCTTACAATACAACTTGGAAAACTACAACAGGTTTTCACCATATGAGTTAGTCTATGGGAAAAATCCCTTGTTGCCTATTGAGTTTGAACTACGTACATATGAGAGGACAATAGTTAAGGTGGGTATTGAGTTGATGCATCTCAAAAGGAGAGAATCCTTCAACTCAATGAGTTGGATGAATTGAGGATGGAATCACTTCAACAGATATAGAGATAATCCAAGATCAAAGGAAGCAATGGCATGATACACATATCAAGAAAAGGAAATTCAAAGTAGGGACTGGGCATTGTTGTTTGATTCTAAGTACCAACAATTCAAAGGAAAATTGAGAACCAGATGGTTGGGACCCTATCAGATTGAACAAATATTTGACAATGGTTCTATTCAGTTACTTCCCATTGATGGCAGTAGAAGAAGAACACTTTTGGTCAATGGTCATAGGATAAAACTTTATAGGAAGCCTCCTACTAAGGATGAATTCTTGAGGCAGATTGAAGAATAAATAATTTGATCATATGGAAGAACCCAATTCTTCCAAAATGATCAAATAATTAGATGGATAGATCCAGAATAAAGGGAAGAGAATGAAAACTAGTAAATGATGTTCTCTTCCCAAAAAAAAAAAAAAGGGAAGAGAGTGAAAACCAGTAAATGGCATTCTCTTCCCCAAAAAAAGTTTCTCTCAGAGATCAATTGAAAACCAAAAATGGTGGTTGATCTTCTCAAATAAATGGCTAATTCAAAATAAAAATTCTTTGGAATTCCAACTGTTTTTTCTAACCGTTTTCCTTTTGTTTCACTTTTTAGGAATGATGAGTCATCATGATGGAGGGATTACATCATCAAGGATGGTAATTATATCTTTAACTTATTAAAGGTTAGATTAAAAGTTTGCATGTGTGATTAGATTTGATTTAAAAGTTGATATGATGAGTCATCTATTGTACATCATGATTAAAAGTGAGTAATCATGAGAAAGATATTGATGGAATAAATTGGTGGCATAGTTATAATGAGTTATCATTAGTGTGGAATCAACAAAGTGAAAACTAGTTCAAAGAAATTTCAAGGAAGAAGCAACGAATTAGGTTTGCATTCTCGCACTACAACACAGAAGTTTTGTAGCTAAGTACAATAATTCCACAACTAAATTCATCAGTTCCATAGCTAAGTGAAGAGTTCTTCAGCCAACCCACACAAGGTTAAAGGAGAACAAATTTGAATCACCTCTATATCATGGGGATTAAAAAGAAGTCGAACTAGAGGATGATACCCAGCTCATTGCAGATGAAGAAGTGGCAGCTATCTTTCATCAAAGCAGATGGCTGGAATTTCTAAGAAAGTTTCCCAAGTATAACAATGAATTGGTAAGAGAATTCATTATAAATTTAGAGCAATCCAGACAAAGGTTAGAAATTTTTTTATTCCTTTTTCTATGAATACAATAAGTAATGTATCTAGAGTGCCAATTGTGCATGTCCCAAACCTCATCGAGGGACATTAAAAGACCTGGTTGAAAACCTGCTAAAAAAGGGGGAAGTTGAACCCCAATATATTTACAACACGAAGAAAATCATAAAAGGGGTCAAAAGGGCCAGCTTTCCCAAACCCTTTGATAGAGTGGAATTTTGGATAGTCAAGTATTTAACCTGTGATGGTCAATTCAGGTCGGTAGGAAGAGAAGTTCTGAAGATCCTCATATACCTTAGATATGGAGCTACAAAACCAAAATATATAGTAAACCTTCCAGGGTTTCTTTTTGACTCCATCCATACAATGGCCCAGAGGTATTCCTAGGGTGTGGGAACAATCAAACATCATGGGTTAGTGCATTTAGTGTGCCAACACCATTTCCTTTCAAGAAAAATGGAGAGGAAATGTGGGAGAAATTTCTTAGAAAGTTTAAGTAGAGCCCTGATATTCTCAAGAGAGTGATAGCAACTCCTTCTGCTCCTGTAATTAATTTGGAAATTGATGCCACTGCAGAGGAAAAGAAAGAACTAGGTGGAGAGGAAATACCAAAAAGAAGAAGATCTGGAAGAAGGACTAAAACTGCAGAACCTATTGTGCCTCTTGAAGAAATTCCTTCCTCTGCAGTAGCTACAAGAGAGCTAATATCTATCTCTGATAGTGATAGTTCACCTAGGCAAGAGCAAGAGGTGAAAATCAAAAGAATCTCTAGGAGGAGACCCATTTCTATACATTTTGAGGCTCCTCAAAGAAGGAAAATTCATAAAAGGTCTAGAGAAATTTGGAGGAAATGAAAGATCAAGAAGGGCTGGAAAAGGAAGTGTTGATATTTTTAAGGGTAAAAGATGGCCATGACTCCTCCTGGACCAAGCCAAATAGAGATAGAAAAAGAAGATGAGAGATTTGAAAAACAAGTTCTTCAAGAATTGGGTGAACCAACAACATTATCACATGAAGAAGAAGAGTTGGCATCTTGAAATGAAAAGGGAAATTTCCTTTGGTAGAAGAAGAATGCTCAACTCCCCAAGAAATTTCAAAGAAAGAAGAAAAACAACAGGTTAAATAGGCTCTATTTTTGTCCAGAGCAGAACTCATTATTAGAGAAAAGGATGAGGAGTTGAATTTTCTCAAACTTAAATTGGAACAGAGAGAAATGGTTATTGAGGAATTAACAACTCAGCTCACTGACAAGACTAAGGAATTGACAAGAGTTAAACAATAGATAATGGAGAAAGAGGAGGAATGTCAAAATTCTAGAAAAAAAAACTGCTCTATCAACAATCTCTGCACAAACTGAATTAACTTATTGGCCACTTAGACAGCTATGGGATGATACTTGTAGAGAACTCAGTGAAGCCAAGACATCCAATGAGGACTTGAAAAGCAAGATAGAAGAAGAGAAGAAAGCAAGAAAATAATGGGAAGAAAATTTTTACAAAGAAGAAAATGACAAATTTAAATATCTTGTGAAAATACAAATGGTTTGCATGATGAGTGAGAAATTACTTGCATGCAGGAGACCTTCTCCTGCATATAGTGTGTTTTTGGAGGAACAATTCATTCATTGGCGAAGTTTTCAAGGATAGCATGTGGCCTTCCACATGAAATAAAAGATGAAGTTGATTTCACAACAGCCTATTCCTTAGCCAATGCAGAGCAGAAAAATCTTCTCTCGAATTCTATCTCTGTAATTTCATGCTGGAAAAGAACTCAGGTTTTATGATCAATTTGTATGTAGGGGAGAGCCAACTTAATGCATTTGTTTCTGTTCTTCAAAATTAGATTACATGGAAGGAAAGGGAGTTAGATCATCTATTAAAGGCTAGTTCATCTAGTCTTTGTATGAGGATTCATTATGGTAAACCATCCGCCTTTGCTACACATTTCAGATCCCATGCATTTGATAAAAGGTTCAAGGAACCTTATCTTGCCAATTTATAGAGAAGTATTAATGCCTTCACCTCTTATGAAGAGGAAAATTTTGAATATATTTATGAGGCATGTTTGAAAAGATGGGAATTTCTCATGGTGGCATTGAGAAGAAGGGAAGTAATATCTCCCACAAACTTAATCTGAGTTTGCATAGAGAAAAAGCCTTATGTACGCTAATTCCTCATATCAATGAAAAGCACAGAGGCATATGGATGGGAATGAGAACAAGACCTCCACTCCTTCTCACCCCCATGTCACCATGGTAGAATAGAGAACCACAAGATCCCACTGAAATTTGATGCATGGCAGAGGAAAGTAGAAGTAGGAGTAGGGTATAGTACATCTGAATTAAAGCATTGGGATATTCAGTACCATCCATTTGACCTAAGCAATCAAATGGAATGTAGAATATATAACCCCAAATTTGAAGAGTAAAGTTTTGTAAAGGGACTTACAAACAAGTAAGTATGGGGAAATGATGAGGCTAGAATATGTCCATTAAATGTACAATAAATGATCTCATCTTACTCTCTTTTTTATTAAGTTTGACTACATTTTGTAACTTTTGTTTGATCTGATATGAGTTAGGATGTAATTTTCCATCTTTTGTTGATTATGATTCTAACATTTAAAAGCTTTGTAATTCCTAACCAAGTGTTTTGGAAACTCAGTTTTGTAATAAAGAAGGTCACAATCAAGTGGAAAGAATGATGTATGAAGTGGTCAACATGTTTTTGGAAGCATTGGAATCAATACAACTTAGTTCCAGAACTGATAGACTTAGTTCCAGAACTCCATTACACAGTCACAAGTTTTTTCACTTAGTTCTAGAACTTCTAGACTTAGTTTCAAAACTCTAGTACTTAGTTCTAGAATTATCAGAATTAGTTCCAACTCCTATAGATAGCTCCAAAACTCTCTCAGTTAAACCTAGAATGATTTCTTCTAAAGTCTTCTAAAGTTCCGATAATGATATGAATCTATTCCAAATGGTCAGTGATTTTTCAAATCAATGATCCTATCAATCAGGAGTAGATTAGAAGACTTCGACTTCTCCATACTTAGCATATCCAAGATAATTATCACACAATTGTACGTCCAACCATGTTCCAATTCAACATCTATTCTGGGCACGATTCCCATTGTATCAGTGGAATAGTTACAGCCATAAATGCACCCTTGGAAGAAGTATATACATACAGACCTATAGATAGATATATATATATAGAACAAAATATAGATATATATTGATATACACAGATCCAACACGTTTTTGTAATGCAGAACATTTTATCAATAAAATAGCCATTTCTATTTTGAGAGAAAATTAAGTTGTTCAATCCTGTTTCAAGGTGGAGCAAGGGCCCACTCCTCCAAGAACTAGGATCCTTCATTTTGTTGGTATTTATATTTTTAAAGCAAATAGTTTAGATCTATTAATTTTGTATCACTTTGAATTCCTTAATTTGAAATTTTTTGTAGACTTGTCCCCATGTGTTCTAGATTAAGTTCTTATTTCTTTGCAATCATTTTCCAAGTATTCTCAATTGTGTGCTTATTTTTGCAAGGTGTGTTTACTTCCAAGGCAAAGCGTGTTTATTTCCAGCAATTCATTTCTACAAGGTGTGTTTACTTCCAAAGCAAAGTGTGTTTATTTCTAGCAATTCATTTCAGTAAAGTGTGTTTACTTCCAACATATTTTCATAGTTTGATTCCAATAAGGTTTTTAACCAAGAATTCCTTAATACATTGAAAAGATACCCCAGAAAATACAAAATACCTACAATCAATTACTAGATCGCTAAGATTCTTCGTGTTGCATATAGCTTTAGACACGCCCCTGGTTTGAATATGACATCAACAAAGAGTTGATTAAGTGAAGGGAATAATGACACCCAATAAAAGTGGATATTCTACCAGAAGAAATATATAAAACAATAGATATAAATCAACACCAGATTTAACATGGTTCACCCAGTGTGGGCTATGTCCACCAAGAAACAAGTCAATCTATTATCCAAAGCTTTGACAAGATATACAATTGAAGATTTACAATCTTCCACACCTCTCAGATGTACAGTAATTTCTTTCTCTCAAGCTTTTTCTTCTTCTCCAAGAATTCTCTCTCTCACAATTATTCTTAATTCTTGTTAATTCTCTACTTCTAAACCCTAGCTTTTATGCTTATATAAGTGTTTATAAACTTAGGGCACTTAGCCATGTAATTACAATCAATAGATATACTTTAATGCTAAAAATAGATCTAATTCCCGAGAGTTAATTAAAACACTCCCACATAGTAACCGATGTTGGTTCTCCCTAACCGATGTCAGTTCCTCCTTGCCTGACCGATGTTGGTCCTAGGTGACCGATGCTGGTCCCTCCTAACCGATGACGGTTATTATGTTTTCTAGCAAGTTTTACATTGCATGCTAATTTGAAGTAATTGAGCTCCACAACTCAACAATCTCCCACTTACAGATTAATTACTACACCATACTTATACATCACTATTCTTGGATCCTTCCTTAGCTTTGTTTCTTCCTCTTCAAGTCTCAAACTTGAAGACCAACGAAATGGAGTGTAGCTCCAACTTCTCCTTTGTTAATGGCTTCGTTAGCATATCCACAGGGTTCTCGCTCATATGAATATTTTCTATATTCAATTGTCCATCCTCTAATACCTGTCGTATGAATTGATATGCCAACTAAATGTGTTTTGTTCTCAAATGAAATGTTGAGTTATTTGCAAAATGAATTACACTCTAACTGTCACTGAACAATTTGCAATCATCTTTCTCCTTTCCCAACTCTTTCATGAACCTACTCATCCATATCATCTCCTTGCTAGAATTTGTAGTTGCAACATACTCTACCTTTGTAGTAGACAAAGACACAACCTTCTGCAATCTTGAAATCTAGCTAACTATTGTCCCACCTACTGTGAAAATATATCCAGTAGTGCTCCTTCTACCATCCAGATCTCCAGCCATATCCGAATCAACATAGCCACATAATGAAATATCTGAGCCTCCATAGCATAACTGCATGCTAGATGTCCATTTCAAATACTTGAGTATCCATTGACTACTTTCCAATGCTCTTTACCCGGGTTTGCCATATATCTACTCACAAATCCCACTTCTTGTGCAATGTCTAGTTTGGTAGAAACCATAACATACATAAGACTCCCAATAGGTGAAGCATATGGCACTCATGTCATGTATTTGACCTCCTCATGTGATGATGGACACGATCTTTACTTAATTTGAAGTGTCCAAACCAAAGGTGTACTAATAGGTTTTGCATTCTCGCATGTTGAACCTTTCTAACACCTTGTATTTATAATCTTCCCGAGACAAATACAATTTCTTGTTCTTCATGTCTCTATGTATTTGCATGCCAAGAATTATTTTTGTAGCTCATAAATCCTTCATAGAAAATGTGTGAGCTAACTTTCCCTTTAGCTCACCAATGTCCCGCAGACTAGATCTTGCAATAATTATATCATCTCCAGACAAAGAATAAAATAATATAGCTCCCATTTTCAAGCTTCTTGAAATAAACACAATGGTTAGATTCACATCTCAAGTAACCATTCTCATGCATAAAACTACCAAACCTCATGTACCATTTCCTTGGAGCTTGCTTGAGCCCGTATAAGCTCTTTTTCAACATGCACACTAATTTCTCCTTAACCTTGACTTCATACCCAATCGTACGCCGCATATAAATCTCTTCGCCTAAATCACCATGAAGGAAAGTCGTATTCACATCTAGTTGTTCTAAATAAAAATATTCTACTACAACTAAACTCAATATAGTATGAATAGAAGTCATCTTTACAACAGGATAAAATATTTCACCAAAGTCAATACCTAATTTCTATGTAAATCCCTTTACTACAAGCCTTGCCTTTTATCTTTTATGTCCACCATCTTCTTCCTTGATCCTATAATCCCACTTGTTCTCAGTAATGTCCTCTTACTCGCTAAAAACTTAACCAAATTCCAAGTTTGGTTCTATTCCAAGGATTCCATCTCCTCATCCATGCCATGCTCCCATTGGACGTGGGTCTTATCCGGCATTGCTTCTTCAAAAAAATTGGTTCACCATTATGAATCAATAATAAATAAAATAGGGAAGGTGTAAATATTTCTTGAGGTTTACTTACCCTTTGTGACCTTCTCATAGGAGTTTAGGGTATCGGAGGCTCATTCTAGACCTCCTAGAATTTTTTATCCAAATCTAATAGTGACTGATTGGTCACCTGTAACCGACGCTGACTTCGCTAATCGATTCCAATTTGGATCTTCTCAGAATCGATATCGGTGACCAATGTCAATCGGGGTAAACCAACACTAATTACCGTAACCCTGTAGGTAATACTTTTAAATTTGAGAGTTCATTTTCATGCACAAACTTCTCAACCGATTCATCCTTGGGTACCAAAATTTGATCCTTGTACATTCTCTTTTCATTCCATTCAACATCACAACTCCTAATAATTTTAGAATTCTCTAAATCCCAAAAATGGAATTTTAAATCACCATATCCATAACCAATGAAAGTGTATCTCTTGGATTTTACATCCAACTTTTTCCTATTTTCCTTATCAACATGCACAAAATATTCTGAACCAAAAAATTTAAGTAAAGAAAGATCTACCTCTTTTCCACCCAAGCTTCATCTAGTATTCCTTCATCTAGTGAACTTGAAGGCCCACGATTAATCAAATAAATTGTTGTATCAACTGCTCCGCCCAAAACTACAAGGGCAATCCGAATGTATCCTCATACTTCTAGCACATTCCATGATTGTCCTAATCATTCTTTTTACAACACCATTCTCCTATGGTTTTCTTGGAACTGCTCTTTCTCTACGTATCTCATTCACTAAAAATAATAATTGAAAGCCTTGTTATAGTATTCACCATGATTTTCAGATCTAAGGCACTTTAACTTAGAATTTGATTCATTCTCAAAAAGGGATTTCCATATTTTAAAAGTCTGAAAATATCAGATTTATGTTTAATACAATAAACCCATACCTTTCTTATAGCATCATCAAAGAAAGTAACATGATATTGGGATCCTTCATGAGAAGATACATGATCCGGTCCCCACACATCCGAGTGTACAAGCTCCAATTTCTTCTCCTTCTTAGTTGCCACAACTTTGAGAAATCGACTCTCTTTGCTTTCCAAAGACACAATTCTCACAGAATAAATCAAGATCTAAATCTTTCAAATCTGATAACTTACCCTTAGCCTTTAAGATATGCATTCCTTTTTGACTCATATGGCCTAGCCGGTTATGACACATGCACACATCTAAATCAAGTAGATAATAAAGATAAGGAATCAAGAACATAGGTAGATAAATATAATGTTCCTACCTTCTTATACCTCTTGCCACAACAAAATCACCCTTGGTGACTTTCCAAGAGTCTCCCCGTAAAAGTAACCATGCAACCAGCTTCACTTAGTTACCCCGCAGAAATAAGATTCCTCCCGAGGCTTGGCACATGCCTCACATCTTTCAATACCCATGTATTTCCATTTTGTAATTTTAGATGAACTTCCCTTTTTCCAGCTTATACTATAAGGTTCATCATCACCCAAATAAACATGCCCAAAATTGCCCTCGACATAATTTCTTAAATAACCCTTATTAGGGGTCAATGGAAAGAAGCTCCCGAATCTAAAACATGTGATTCAATTCTATTATCTAAAGAAAGAATAAGAGCATCTTGCATTACCTCTAATATAGCAATATTTGCTTCTTTACCTTTGTCTAGTTGTTGGTTCTTTTTTTCCTTTTACTAATAATCTTTATTTGCATGTCCTTTCTTTCCACATTTCCAACAAGTAATTCCTTACTTCTAGATTTAGATCTTT